>VZTL01050645.1:0-44153 GCA_013400535.1 Scopus umbretta | reverse complement strand
CCCCCCTTTTTTTTTTTTCCTAAATAAGCATTCATTTTCCCATCTTTAAAAATTTTTAATCTGAGCAATAGCAGTACATGTATAGTGGCCAGGCTATCAGTAGCAAAACTTGAGCTTCAGCAGGCATGAGGGTTGTTAACTCCCTTTTACTTTACATATACACAAGCACATCTTAGATGTTAGATTTTGGAGGTCCTCAAGCAAAATTAGTGAAATGCTGTACCGCTAATAACATACGATTGAGTCAGTAGCCAGGAGATGAGAAAATTGTGTATATAAAGAATACATGAAATTTACTGATGACTTAGTTTTAGTAAACCTCTGGTTTTTTTTTTGAGAGGCAAAATAACTCACAGTTTCATTTATTGTGCACCAGTCACCACTGCATGTAGGTGCAACTGCTACTGATTAGACTATACTATTAACAGTAACATTGGGGAAACCTCTCTGCTGCCCCCTCCCACCCAGCTTCACCTGTTACCATAAGCAATGGGGCAGAGGCTCTTTGGTAATATCCAAGGAAGAGTTTGAGTCGGATGCATACCAAGCTAGTTCACATCTTCTAAGTGGTAAAAGTTACACTTTTGTATTTTAGGCTGCATTTCTGCTTATGGGCCTCTTATGTTTAAGAGTTAGTAGATAAATGTAATAAAAAGCCATTAGAGACTGACATTCTCCATGTGACCTTTGAAGTAAATGGGCGTGAAAGTTGTGTACACATGCTCAGAGCTAGAGTTTGACCCTGAAATTTTATTGGTAGCAGAGGGAGAGTAATAAAATTAATTTTTAGGCTCATGACAGAAAATGTGATCAAGATGATTATAGTTGTCTAACACTGAGCACTTTGAGAAGAAGCATTACTTGGAGAACCTCAACATGGTTACGGCACTGAATTTCTGCTGCACATGGTTTTAAGGTTCCTAGTATAAAAAGTGGATAAGGATTTTCAATTATGAGTTTAGCATATTTGACTTTGGTGATTAACAGAAAGTACCACGAGATATAGCTACAGTTCTTTGTAGGTAGTTACAGGTTATCTGTCTGCATGTGCTCTATGACTGATAAGGTTCTCTATTAGGCATGTATTTCTCCATTTTGGAGATCACTGAGATGTACGATTATCCGAGATACTGGAAAACAAATGAACAAACCAAGATTATGCCCTTCTTGGGCCTGAATGTGGCCTGATTGGGGTAATGATATTAGCAGAATTATTATTTTTGTTCCATCCTGTCTTTGCCCTTTAAAACAACGTATAAGCAAGCAGCTCTTACGTCCATGCAGCAGCAGTGCTTGGAAATCTAATTGTCTAAATTTCTGTTGTTCTGACTCTTACTGCCTTGGCCATTGTTAGATGATAGATTACTTCCCTTTTGTAATGTTTGCTTTGTCTAACTTCATATATCTTTATACCTTTTCTTTTTCTCATCTCCTTCTTGCACTGTTCATCTTCTGTTTAAGTTGTAAATTTAGTAGTGTGGGGCTCCCCATAACTCCTCACTTGACTATCTAAAGTCCCTATTCATTGTAGCCATAACTAAATAAATAAGAGTCCATTCTGCCTTTAAGACTACAAGAAAAGACATCCGTAATAATAAAGCCGTTTTTTCTGCTGATTCATAGAAGCAGAAGTGTTTCTTCCAGCTAAAGTAAAAAGCCAAAGCTATTTATGTTCTTTTCTTTAAATTGTGCTATACACATTGAGCAATACTTGACCTCCTTTGTCGTCTTCTCAGATTCCTGTGCATTTGCAGTGGATGCAAGTCTTCAAAACTCTTGGTTTAATTCTGAGGTGCTACTATTCAGCTTTCATTTAACTCCTACTTTTTTTAGAGCTTATTTTTAAACCCTTTTTTTTTTTTTTTGGCAGAAGAAATGGAGAGGAGGGGATTGTCACTCAGTACGTTGGTAAAACATTTTATTTCTTTTCCCTGTTCTTCAGATCTTGTTCTGAGTCTTCCTGTTTCCCACCTATCAGATCTTTTCTGGCTGATTTTTTTCAGTTAGTGTATATATAGTTTTGTCATTTTTGTATGAATTTTGGTTGTAATGCAGAGACCAACTTGTGTTTTTAAGCCTTTGATGCAGTTCAGAAGAGCTAACTGAAGAGACAGGCTGAAAATTCATAGTTACACCCTGTTGTGGTTTAGCCCCAGCCAGCAACCAAGCACCACGCAGCCGCTCGCTCACTCCCCCCCAGTGGGATGGGGGAGAGAATCTGAAGGATAAAAGTGAGAAAACTCGTGGGTTGAGGTAAAGACCGTTTAATAGGTAAAGCAAAAGCCGTGCACACAAGCAAAGCAAAAGAAGGAATTCATTCACTACTTCCCATCAGCAGGCAGGTGTGCAGCCATCTCCAGGAAAGCAGGGCTCCATCACGCATGATGGTTACTTAGGAAGACAAATGCTGTAACTCGAAATGTCTCACTTTCCTCCTTCTTCTCCTCAGCTTTTATTGCTGAGCATGATGTCATATGGTATGGAATATCCCTTTGGCCAGCTGGGGTCAGCTGTCCCAGCTGTGTCCCCTCCCAGCTTCTTCTGCATCCCCAGCCTCCTTGCTGGTGGGGTGGGGTGAGAAGTGGAAAAGGCCTTGGCTCTGTGTAAGCACTGCTCAGCAATACCAAAAACATCCCTGTATTATCAATACTTCTTTCAGCACAAATCCAAAACATAGTCCTATACGAGCTACTGTGAAGCAAATTAACCCTATCCCAGCCAAAACCAGTACACACACAAAGGGGAATGTATTACTTGATTACAGAGACTTTAAAATCATTGATCATCAGCAGTACCAAATGGTAGCGCTCTGGCGTGGCATACTGTGCTTCTGATTCTGAAATTTAAAAATTACTTCTAGCCAGGAAAAGACAATAGTGCTTAATGACTCTTCTTGGGTGGTTACAGCCAAATTTAAATAAACTGATGATTGTTTCTTGTCTTTTTTTTTAATTGAAAGCCTTATATTTTGTGGTCTGAATATGGAGACAGGAAGAAGCTCAGGCACTAGCACATACCTTGTATGTACAAATCTTTGTTACAAATGTAAATGATCCTTATGGTGTGCATTGCATTCAGGGTGTTTCCCTGCCTCCCTTCCCCTTGCCACCTAATACCCAAGGACACATGGGTGAAGCAAAGCCGTGGATTAGTATCTGGCCTCCGGAAAGCTACAGCCCCTGCTGATTTTAGCACTCAGCAGGTCTGGATGGTCATGTCAGGGAGAGCTTATTCCAGCCTTTGGTGTAAACTGATTAGCTTCATTTTCACTCCCAGAGGTGCATTTCCCTTCCCCCCCCCGCTTGGAGTAGCACAAATGAAACACTTTGCACTGCTGTCAGCCAGGACAGCTGCTGAGGGGAATGCTGTGTAGTTGTGCACTATCCAGAAGAAGGGATGTGTGACTAGCAGCAAACTAGTGTGTTCTTCCTGTAAGAGTTAGCAATTACATAGCTTGTAGAGAAATAACCTTTGAGAAATTGGATTCTGTTATTGCTCATGCCATTGACTCCAATATCGACATTGTTTATCTGTTGTTGAGTTCCCAACTCGGAAATGTTTTTAAATGTAGCCACCTTTGGGAGTTTTGAGCTCTGTGAAATGGATGTTACTGTATAGTGTCTGGATATTAATATTTATATAGAAGTTTTGAATTGTTTCCAGCAGAAAGACGTAATTAAAATCTAACAAGACCCCAAGGGTGCATTTATATATTTCAGTATAACTAGACTGACAGTTTGTTGCTGTGGAAGGGGGTGAGCTTTCTTGTCCTTCCCCATCTCTTAGCTCAGTTCTTGCTCTTGCACTGGCTGTTTCTTGTCTGACAGCACAGAGACTTGAGTCCAGTTCTGTACAATAGCAGAATTTTTTTTTTTTGTTAGTTGGATTAGTATGTTTGCTTGGTGTACTGTGCAGTCGGATCCAAGGGTGACAGAGCTGATGCAAGGGTGAGAGTTGGGAGTGTGTGACCAAGAATGGGAGGGAGAAATGGGGGGAGCAAGATCTCCTATTTGGGTGGCAGTGGTCGGTTAGATCAGCTCAGCCTTATTGTGTAGTTATGTCCTGAGAAATAAGTCTCATTTCATAAAATGGAGTAAGCTGATATATGCTCAGTTTGAGACAGAGCAGTGTATTTTGTGCTGTGCATTCAGAAGATGTGTATCATGTGCTTTAGAGCATGTAGAAGGGGTCTTTATCATGAAATTATGGTCTCGTGAACTCTGTTAGCCACCCTCTTGAGCCTGTTCGTGTCTCAGTTCTGTACCTTATTCTCTATGGAGGCTGTAACTGTGTGGATTTGTTCTCTAGGTGATACTGGGTAATTTTTCAGATAAACACACGGTGAAGAACCACGTAAAAATCTATCGTGCACCATTTGATTACCCAGGATGCAGCATTTGTCTTAAATCTTGATGTTTCTCATATTTTTATGAGAAGAGAAGGAGCGCTGCCCACAAGGAAGAGTCGGGAAGGGTTGTTGAATGAAGCAGCATATGAATGTCAGCAACTCTCATTTTGATTTGTTAGTGGTTTAAAGTGTTTTATCTTGGAAATTTTTGAATTGTACCATAGTGGATAGTCAGTAACAGTCTGCTTGTGTTTTAAAGGTATTAGTCCTTGCTGATGTGATCTTTCTATTTTTAAATGAGTTAGTTAAAAACTTAAAAGGTATTTTTCTTTAAAAACCAATAAATTCCATCAGCTGTGTGTTGCCCAGGGTTGTTTTCAAATCTGAAAGAAATCTACTGAGTTGCAAAAGGATAAGGGAATATGGGATCACTGCTAGAGGAGGTGAGGCCACGTTTGAAAGTGCTGTGTATGGCACCTGAAAAATGCTATGTGTAATCTGCATAAATCAGCTTTTTGTCATCTTTATCACAGTTCCAACATCAGTCAAGGTTGAAGACTTCTTGTATGAGGCACATAGAGAATATGAAAGAACAGATATTCCTTGCCTCATGGGGGATATGGGGCAAGGAGGAAGCTGTAATGTACAAAACAACTTGCGTGAGTATAGCAAAATACTAGTTCTGTCATTTCTTTGTTCCTGGTTTATGTCAGGAGGGACTAGCTAAGCAAAGCAGGAGATTGGATCAGTGTGGGGAGCTAACAGCCATTCAGTATAACTTCATGTTCAGAGGGAAATGAAGGGGAGCAATATGGTAAGGACTGCTTTTTCTGTCAGGCATAGTGTCCTCTCAAGCCATTTTGAATTGTATTTTTTTCATTCTCATTTTAAAAATAAAACAAAACCCAAAACAACAAAGCAAACAAACCCCACACTCCTTCAGAGAAGAGAGCTTTTTTTTATGGTGTTGGAATCTACTTCTCTTATTCCAGTTTTGTCCATGTAGCATTTTTGTTTGTTTTTTCCTATACCTCATTTTGGTCAGGTGTCCCAAAGTACAGTGTTACTGTTAACCTTAATGCTTATTACAGGTTTTTTTCTTTCAGCATGATGCAATATTCTTTATTTGTTTTTTTTTAATTGTTTTATTATTACAGGCTTTTTCTTTCAGCATGATACAATATTCTTTTTTTTTTTATTGTTTTACTTTTTTTTTTTTTTAACTTCACTTGAAGCAGTTCTTCAGCACTACCAGAGCTGATTGCTGAGAAAGGATTGTGCTGAAGGCTTGGAATTACATGCATGGGAGGATCACAAAAGTCAGCTGCCTTCCTAGAAGGTAGTTCAGGCAAGATCTACAGTGACTGAATCACGTAAAAGAGACAATCTCCTTTCTCTGAAGCAGCACGTTGCTTCTATTGTCTGGAAGCTTACTGTCTGCAAGCTTGCAGTCTGTGGTTGCAGCAGCTCGCTAGTTGTGTGTTGAGAATACAGGATTATTAAAGATGCTGTTGGAGAAGAGCACGCTAATAAAGGGATGCCAGCTACTTTAGTTTTGCAAAGTACGGAAGGACTCTGTTGGACTTGCTTTGTAAGGATTCCTGTGAGTTGTATTGAGCCTCTGAGAGGATCAGTATATTACTATTTGCCTCCCTGTAGTAACATGGGTTATTTTGGAATAACAGTTAATAATAAAAACTCTGCCTGCCATCTTTACAGTCTGCTTCCTAGTCTAATAAAGCCTCAAGCAAACTCATACGTAACAGAAAGAAGGCTTTACTTTCTTTACAGCTGCAGAATGGTTCAGGTGTGTACTCATGGAAAATGGAGGTGTTCTCTTACCATAGCTAGCAGCTGTGCCTGTATACCTTGTGTGCTAAGTGCTTGCTGTGATTTTTAAGACTAAGGCTGCTTGTATTTTGATGAAAAGCACTTGTATTGAGTTGTAGCCTGAGAAAGAGTCTTGAAACTTGAGGACTGGGGAAAATGGGGAGGAAAGAAGGGGAAATACTTTCTGAACATTGGGAATGTCCAGAAGGCTACATTTGCTAAATGACACAATTTATCAGGGTAGTGATGATTTCCTGCTTGGATGTTAGAATGTTGTGGTGAAAAATCTGCATTATGGTAACGATTTTAACAAAACCTGTTGATTTGAAAATCTGTTGAGTTAAAAAGAAATTTAGTAACACTTCGATGAAACTGGCAATAAATGATGAGAATTTGCATGTGTTTATGCTGACGAGAATCATTGTTGTCATAGCTGGAAGGAGCATCTTACTCCTAGTGAAATGCTAGAGAAGGAAGGGAAGAAAGGGGAGTGGAAGTTTGGAAAAGTGTTGAGTACTGGTAAAGGTATATTTCTCTAAATTCTCCTTTAGAATAGTTCTATGCTACATAGACCATAATACTAGCTGGAGAATGTCCTCTCCCACTGCTGTCAGACTTACGTATCTTAGATACTCAGAGCATCAGATTTTGTACAGTTGTCCTCTTCAAGGTCAGCCTTTCTGCCACACGCTAATTCAGGGTATCGCTGCTGCCTGTTTCTCGCTTAGTACAAGATCATAGCTATTCAGCTGCATCAGGCATTCACGGGAGCTCTGTATTCAACAAAGCCACCTCTTCAGCTTCACATCTTGTTCTGTGTCTCCTCCCCATCATACAGTAAGCGTTTATGTTCCAGTATTTGGTGTGCCAGCAAATGCTGGCAAAGTAGGAACCTGACACAGTTTTGGTGGGATTTTTATTGTATCGAGACAATGACCATTCTCTGTAGCCTACTCCAAGTTCTGCTCGGGGTCTGGTGCAGTGAGTATGGTGCCATCCTTGATGATTTCCCTGGAGGTAATTCCAGTTCAGCACCTAATGACAGGCATAAAATAATCTGTAACTGTTTGGGATACATTTATAATTCTCAACTCTCCTTTGCCTTGTGTGCCGTAGGACTGCGTGTTCCCTATAGGTTGATACCGCTTCATATATAGCAGGGCATAAAACCAACTCCCCCGGAGCAAAGGCAAGCTTTTGTCCTACCGTGATCAGTCAGGTGCAGGAAACTGCTTGATCACATTGCAACTTTGTAGGAGATTAATAATTAAACTGTGGCTGAATTTAATGTATGCCCTCTTGCTTTGCGAAGGAGGTTTAATGTAAAAATAACACTCTCATAATGTATTCTGTTATTCTTTTAATTTTGAGAACTAAACTAATCACTACAGTGTGAATTTTCTTACTACCTCTTCCAGAAGATCAGCTTGCCCTTTCAGCTAGCCAGACATGTAACTTAGAGTTCCTTTCTGGTTATGAGAATTGGAAATGGCAAGAGAATTGAATCCCTTATCCTAAAGCAAGGTTTTCACAATCCCCTCTGTTAGGAAATGATTTAATTTGTTGTTGTTAGCCTTTTATTAATGGAAGCATAGGTAATGCTTCTTTACATCTGCCTTAAGAGAGACTAGCAGCAGCTTTGGAAGGAGATTTACAGGGCTTAGCTATGGTGAATAGATGAGAGAGAATTTAATGTGGCATAGACTGGGGGAAAAACGGTATTAAGAAAGATGGCAGCCAGGCCAGCAGGAGAGAATGGTATTGGCATTGTTGAGGAGTTGACTTCTACATTTGTATTCTCTTTAAGATTTTTTTTAAAGTAATCTTTTTTATAGAATTATATAGAATTTTAAGCTTTTCTATATGTAATGTGTATATGTCATAAATAGTAATTTGTGTATCTTCAAAATTCTAGATTGAATTTTGTCTTAATAGGATTTATGTATTATTTTCTTGCATGTTGTCTTTTACCACTAAGAAAATGTCCAAATAAACACTGCGTTATATAGCAGGCATAAACAAGACTTCTGAAGCTATAAATGGTCGAGGCATGCCTTTGGGTCTGAGTATAATGCCAGGTGTCACGCTGCTTCTGCTAGATCTCAGACTTCACAAATTTAAAGGGAAAAAGTACATTTTACCTATGTATAAATCTAGTTGTCAGTTGTTGGTGAGAGCTGGGGCTGGTGAACTCAGCATTTGTAGCATTTGGAAGTTTACAGGTAGGCCCTTTGAAGACNCAGCCCAGTGGGATGGGGGAGAGAATCGGGGGGGTGGGGGGTGGAATAAAACCCGTGGGTTGAGATAAAGGCAGTTTAATAGGACAGCAGAGGAAGATTTAGTAGTAGTAGTAGTAGTAGTAATAATAATAATAATGGTAAAAGAATATACAAAATGAGTGATGCACAATGCAGTTGCTCACCACCCGCTGACCGATGCCCAGCCCGGCCCCGAGCAGCGATCGCTGCCCCCCGGCCAACTCCCCCCAGTTTCTATACTGAGCGTGACGCCATATGGTATGGAATAGCCCTTGGGCCAGTTGGGGTCAGCTGTCCTGGCTGTGCCCCCTCCCAGCTTCTTGTGCCCCTGGCAGAGCCTGGGAAGCTGAAAAGTCCTTGACTGGTGTCAGCACTACTGAGCAACAACTAAAGCATCAGCGTGTTATCAGCATTGTTCTCATACTAAATCCAAAACACAGCACTATGCCAGCTACTGGGAAGAAAATTAAATCTATTCCAGTTAAAACCAGGACACTTGTGAAGAAGGAAGAATTGTCAGTATACCTCTTGCTCTTATTCTGATCACCAAGAGAAATACTGTTGGGGATGTTGCTATGCAAGCTGCTTGTGAAGGAACTAGCTAGTGATGACAAATTAGTAGAAGACATTTTTGTTATACAGTATTTCCAACTTTTCATGCCTGAGGGCTGTTCTGAAATAAATCACCTGAAATAAATAAATAAAATCTAAAAAAAAAAAAAGTATTTGCTTGGCTTTCTGTTACTTTTTAGCTGCACTGATACTCTGTTGGTAATGTGTTTTAGGTTTGGTTTAGACATGTAGGAGAGATTGGTAATCAATGGTATATATATTTAAAAATAAAAAAACTGGCAACTTATGGAAGTGCTTTGAACTTTATTCATCTGGTTTTGTTTTCCTACAGTCAGATTTTCTTCTGGTGGTTCATAAACTGAAATAAACTTCAAGTTAAATGTGTGTTGAAGCTGCTCTTTTTTCCCACTTTGTTTTATTGAAGTTNTTTTTTTTTTTTTTCCCCTCGATAAGTTCAAAACTTCTGCTGACAACACCAAGAAGCTGAGCCTGCAATTAAAAAAACTGAAATAACCCAGCCAACCAACCAAGAAAACCCAACTCAAAAGACCCCCAGCTGCCCAACCATCCCAGCGTCAGTCTACTGAAATGAGTTCTGGTGCCTCTCTGAGCTGACAGGTGTCTTGGCCAACTTGGGCCTACATCTTTAAGAACAGAGATTATTGTGGTACGCCATATGCTGTTGGCCAAATTATTTTGTTCTTAGTCAAATGAGAATAATCACTCTTTAAATCATTGTCTACACTAACCTCATTATAAATCTACCCCTTATAGCAATTACTGTTGCAGAAGCAGTTTTTGTTGGGTGGGCAAATGGTGGCCATGCTATATTTAGGCAGCCATCCAGCAGAAAATTCTGCTTGGTGTCTGTAAATATACCACAAGAACTCAAAAAAGCCAAGATATTACAAAATTGATGACNAGTAGAAGACATTTTTGTTATACAGTATTTCCAACTTTTCATGCCTGAGGGCTGTTCTGAAATAAATCACCTGAAATAAATAAATAAAATCTAAAAAAAAAAAAAGTATTTGCTTGGCTTTCTGTTACTTTTTAGCTGCACTGATACTCTGTTGGTAATGTGTTTTAGGTTTGGTTTAGACATGTAGGAGAGATTGGTAATCAATGGTATATATATTTAAAAATAAAAAAACTGGCAACTTATGGAAGTGCTTTGAACTTTATTCATCTGGTTTTGTTTTCCTACAGTCAGATTTTCTTCTGGTGGTTCATAAACTGAAATAAACTTCAAGTTAAATGTGTGTTGAAGCTGCTCTTTTTTCCCACTTTGTTTTATTGAAGTTTCTCTGGAGCCTGCACACAAAACAGAACAGCAGTTTGACTGGTACATTCATATTTAACCAATGGAATTACAAAGTTACTAATGTGCATATTTAACTTACAGATGAGTGACAGAAAAAAATAGTGATATGCAACATTGAGAGACCTAAATGAAGTAAAATATGCATATTACGGGAAGTGTTTTAATTACTTCTTCAGAAATTTTATATGCTGTAGCTTCATGAGCATTAAAATACTTCATTTATTGCAGATTTAATTCATTCCTGTCTTTCCTCTGCCACAGGAACTCATTATACAATGACAAATGGAGGAAGTATCAACAGTTCAACACATCTACTGGATCTTCTGGATGAACCAATTCCTGGAGTAGGAACATACGATGACTTCCATACCATTGACTGGGTTCGAGAGAAGTGCAAAGACCGAGAAAGGCACAGACGGGTACTTGAGATAAATAACAGTACTTGGAAAATATTTTTTGTTGGATGTTGGAATTAAAGTCTGATCTAGTAATAAATACAAATGTGCATACTTCAAATTTGTAAGTAGTTACATCAGATAGAATGGAATGCTATGAAAAAAGCAGTGTTACATTGATAACTGCAGTCCTGCAACAGTATTATAACTTGGAAAGGAAACAGTAATTTAATGGAGTGGGAATAGTTCCCCATCACCCAAATGACATACATTTTTACAGTACTGCCTTTTTTGCATGCTAGTATATTTAAGGCTATTTTCCAGTGTAGATATAGTTGTAATAGTAGAATAGTGTTTATGGTGGTACTTGTACAGAGGAGTAAGCATTGATGTATATTGCTTTTATAGTGACACAAGTGTATCTGTGCTTCTGTTACGTAGTGCTGCAGTTGTTTGGATTATGGAAACTGAAAATTCTTCTCTGTCAAATGCTTACGTGGGTGTATATGTGCTTCACAAAATAGTAGTCTCAACATGTATAGTAAATGTCCTTTCCACTCTACCATCACAGAACTTGCTTTTCTCCTCTTCTCTATTGATTTCTTCAGAAGATCTTCAAAGTTGAGGCCATTCATCTTTATCAGTGTGCTCTGCAAGGAGTTCGTTTGTGAAATGGACTCAAGTTGTGTTAGTCAGTAACATGCTAGATACTGTCATTAATGTAATAGACTTGTTTAACAGCATTTTAGGAGGAAATATGCTATTTGGAGTCTCACTGCCAAAATTTTGGGACGCTCACAATAATTAACCTTAAAACCAGAACAGATTTGGAGATGTGATTTCTCCTAAAATATTTTTAACAGATGAAAATGAATAGTTAAAAATTGATTGTAATTGTATGGAAGGGTCAGGGAAGAGGTTCCATCATGTACAACGCTGTAGTGTTATTCTGCTTTCTTTGGCAACACCGTTTTTAACTTTCTGGAAGCAAATGTAGGCGTATATGCTGATTTACTTTGACATGGTTAAAAAAAAAAATCACTATTTAAAAAAAAATAAAAATCCACAACTGCACTACCTAGTGCTTTTTTAAGGAAAAGCGATCCTTGGACAGTGGATCTGAGAACACGTACCTTGTTTGAATGCTTTTAATGAACAGTAACAAGTGTTTTCCATTTAATACTTTATTTCATAATTTGCTGTCTAAGCAGCAGTTAACACAGTGGCGTCTTTATACTGCAGATGCGTAGGTTAGTGCCTAGTGGATACTCCATTGGAGAGAATGCTGGGCCTGACCAAATCCTGGCAAGGCAGATCACACCTGGAAATAGGTTATCTGGGGTGAAGTCTCACAGCTATTACCAATTTTAATGTCTGAGACCAGAAAAGTCAGACAAGACAGTTCACAGTTTATCGTCACAGAACTACTGTGGAATTTATAAGTATGCCCTGCATGATAGGAGACTGTCTGGCCACGTCATCAAAGATACGGAAAGAAGAAGGAATGAGTACTCGTTCATGGTGGTTTTGAAACACATGCTACTGTGGAAACAACTTTTTTATTTTTTAAAAAAAAGAAAGTTTGAGAAGCTCATAAATGTACCGGAAACTATAAATACTTGCTTTGGGGGTGGTATTTGTTTTCTACACTCCCTTGTCTAGTATTATACTTTCTTGGTTGGTTTGTGGGGTTTGGGGTTGGTTTTTTTTCCCGCTGTTTGTTGCACATACCTTCTCCCTCCTTTTACAGTATGAAAAAATCATAAGAATAGGATCCAATTACATAATGAAGGGTTAATCATAAAACAAGTTAAGCACAAATTTCAGCTAAGTGCACAAAGTAAATAAGGCTAAAATTAGAATTACTATTTTTTCAGTACAGTAACTTAGATGTCATTAATAATAGTTGTCTAGAAGTATTATAGGGTAGTTACCCAGTTTTTGGTTTTGTTTTATTTTTGTGTGGTCTGTAGTCTAAAGATAAAAGAAAGATTTGAAATAGAAGTTTAGGAATTTGAATTGTATGGAATAGCTTATTAGTAGTACACTAACAGTTTATTTGAGGTTCAATAAAAAGTAATTTAAGATTTAGGAGAGAAATAATTTTACAGTTACATGTTTTAGATCTGTATCATAGAAAATACTAATTTAACCTAATAATGCATTTCCTGGGTTTTAGTTCTTTAAATTAAGCAAATTTACTTTCCTCTGTCAGTTGTTTGATGTCTGAAAAACCAAGCTGATTTATCTACGTAAAGCACTAAAGACAAGGAGAATGCTTGTAGTTTAAGAGAGAGGGTGTATTTGCCTGCAGCTTGCATCATGCAGTTTGTATGTCATCCTTTTTTTCTCCTATTCTTGTAACAGAAACACATACAAGTATACATAACAATTTCTCTTTGCAGATTAACAGCAAGAAGAAGGAATCAGCATGGGAGATGACAAAAAGTTTGTACGATGCATGGTCAGGATGGCTAGTAGTCACACTAACTGGTTTGGCATCAGGTAAATTACAAAACAGAGGATTTCTTTCTTACATTCGTCAGCAAGTAGTTACTGTGCTTTTCATTTGTGTGTTACCCGCCGACCTGGATAGGAGCTGGTTCAGACTACTACCATAATTCCGTGAGGGAAGGAAAAGGCTGACTATCTTGATGTACAGGCTTTAGCGTTTTGAAGGGAAGGTTTACTAACCAAATGGAAAACAATCCTCACTGAATTTAATGAGAGTTTCGCAGAGTTAGTGAACTTTCACCTACTAAACTATCAGTGTTCTTTAATCCTGTGATTGAGATTGGTGTTTTCCCTTTCTGTTAAATTTTACTTTTTACCTGTAGGATTTCTTGTGTAAGTGTATGAATTGATTGTGCTAGATGGTTTTTCAGCTATGCTTCCCCCCCTCCCCACCCCTCCCAGGAACTTTACTTTAACCCATTAGCTTATTCCATATGGACCAAAAAGTAGCTCTGGTATATGTGTAGTTTTGGTAAACACACTTCCTTGTAAAGCATGTGTTTATACACATGAGCAAAGGCTACCTCTATGTTTATGTCATACCTTTCTAAAGGTTGTTACACCGAAAATATTAGCTTCAGCAGGTGGAGTTTGTTGGCCTCTACTTCAACTCTATCTTTTCTTTTTAATGTATTTTAGGATGAGTTTTACAGCTAAAATCATCTGATACTTTGTGGCCCCACTGTCATGCAGTGCTGCTTTCTGTCAGCATAGTTTGGAGTGACCAAAAGGGCAGGAGTGAGAAGTCACAAACTTCGCGGCCAGCTTTTCATAAAAAGTATTTCACACAGAGATTTTAGGTTAAATGCTAGGAAAATGTGATTAGTTGCAGAGTATGGCTATGCCTGTTAAAAAGGCATCGTAACTGTATAATTACTACTTAGATATATACATAATCACTCCCACAAATCACATATAAATTAATATATATGCAAAATTTATAGCATGTTTACATATTTCCGAATGTACAAACTGGGAGTGTATAATTACTGGAAATTGCTTGTGATCATTTGGGTGGGAACGTGCAGTGTTGTGTTTCCACCCCCCAAGTTCCTATGTACATTAAACATGCTTTACTATGTTTCTGAGCAATAAAGCGAGCAAATTCTGGCTGTGAACATTCCTCCGTTTTTCAGTTGCTTTCTGTTGTATGTGTCTAGTGAATCTTAAATGGTACAACCTTGATTTCTGTCATGGGAAGATCTTATGTTTATGAATTTTAATTACTTTGGTTGAAATGTTGTTCTACTGAAATACTGCCTTCAACTTTGACTTTGGTTGGCCCAGGATCTCAAACTGAGGGTCTCTCAAGATTAGTAAATATAAATTAGTAAATCGGAGGTAATTCTCTACCACCAGCTTACACAAGTAAATTGTGGCTGTCTCGATAGACAGCTAGTTCTAGCAGTGATTAATACTTAAAAATAGTAAGTTATAACTAATTAACAGCTGTACATATTCATGAAAATACTGACTTTAGAAGTAGTTTTTCAGTATACTGCTATCACGAAAAACTATTTTGCTTTAGTAAGATAAAGTTTTTTTAAATTATGTTTTTAAATCCTTTGAAGCAATTTCCTAAGTCCTGCCTGTTTTTTGAGGACTCTTCAGCAAGTTTTCTGTGTGTAGTTACAACACAGAATCCATCTTAAGCTTTGAGTTTGTGAACTGCTTAGTATCTATACTGTTTGTTACCCGCAGTAGGAATTTTACATGCTCACCATGTTACAGAATTAAGTCATTTTGTATATGGATCACATGAATGTCCTCAGGGTTTATTTGGTGGTTTATTTATGTTGTTTTAAAACTGTTGTTGGCAAGGTAAGGATTGTTTTCTCCAACTACGCTCCTCTGTACAAAACATAGTAGGGCAGTTCATGAGTTCTCTGAGGCATGCCAAGGTAGTTTTGTCAGAAGGTCTGTTGTCTTTTTCATCGCAAAAACATATCAGTCCTCTTTTGATTCTTAACTCCTTAGTTTCCGTGGACTGTTGGAGAACTGTGGTGTAGGAAACAAAAAAACCCAAAAAACATTTAACTTGGGAAGCATATGAGGTACTAGATTCTTCAGCAAATACTAATCTGAACATACTGCAAATAGGATATATTCCTGGAAATCAGTAATACTTTAAATGTCTATTTCTTTAGGTTTTCTGTAATTTCAATTTACATCAATTAATACCAGTACAGTTCTTCATTTTAGCTGGGTCTGTTATTCCTATTTACCAGAATATTAATACAAAACTGTTTCTACAACAGGGGCATTGGCAGGATTAATTGACATTGCTGCTGACTGGATGACTGACTTAAAGGAAGGCATTTGCCTTAGTGCTTTGTGGTTTAACCATGAACAGTGTTGTTGGGGTTCAAATGAGACCACATTTGAAGAGAGAGATAAATGTCCGCAGTGGAAAACATGGGCAGAACTAATAATTGGGCAAGCAGAAGTAAGTACATATCCATTCTTTGATGGTCTTGCTCAACAGCTCGCCTGAACGTGGAAAGAAAATAATGGTGTAAAGGTCAGGGTACTAAACACGGACTTAGGTTGTACTGTCTGCTCCATTTTTCAGCATTTGAATTGATTAATCAGTCATTGTGTAATAAATGCGCACTGCAAGGGGGCTTGGCGTATGGCAGGCGTAAGGAAGTTGTGAGAGTATAGAACTGTTAATAACACAAGCGTTTCTGTTCTTGATCATAGCTAGACATAAAAAATAAAAATGAAATTTGTGGTGTTCTCTGATAACTAAGAATAGATTGGTTTTAGTTTTTCTACCACAAAATATTTTTAAATGAAGATTTACTCAGTATTCAGTAGATTTTAGCAGCTAACAGCTATTAAAAAATATCTGTGCTATGTTTATTTTTTCTTTTTAAGGTGAAGTGTTAGAACACTTTCTACCTTGTATAACCCAGTCTTTGCTGATGTGCAGGTGTCATGACTTCATGTTTTTCAAACAAAACTCTCTTCCTTGGTGTGGTTCTAATTACTGTCCCTCAAAATGTGTGTGCATAAGTGTGCTTGTAGCAAGAGTACTTCTGGGTTATTTTACATAGTGATTTTGCTCCTGCATCAAATTTATATTCTGATATTTTTTTGGTTTTTGTTTTTGCTTTTAGGGTCCAGGTTCATACATAATGAACTACATAATGTACATTTTCTGGGCTTTGAGCTTTGCCTTCTTAGCAGTTTCCCTGGTGAAGGTATTTGCTCCCTATGCCTGTGGCTCGGGGATACCTGAGGTGAGGTCTAACTAATGTATACATTATAGATGTTTCATATTAATGTGAAAATTCCTGCTGCCTTATAGGGTTGGGGTAAGGCAAGAGGGAGCCCCTGTGACTTTGATGAAATACACTTAATACAAGTATTCAAATTGAAATAATGTAATTGTGCTGATTTTTGCTGAGAAAGATACCCCAAATTTCAGAGAACCTCCTGAGTTTGTGGGTTTTGCTGCATGCTTCTGGCTGGACTGGTTTTTCAGGAAGCATTTAGCTTAAGAGGATAGACTTCGGAAGAGTGATTTCCAAAGCTCCCCACAATCCCTGCCCTCCCTGTGGTGATAAGAAAGCAGTGGTTCATTGACAGGGTACGGGGTCCTTTGATACAGCAATTGATCTTCTGTTGCGCTGGCTTTAATCGCCTTAACTAACACAAATCATCAGACAATCACAAAGTAAAATGTGTAATGTCCTCAAAATCTCATTCTTTCTATGATTGCTGTCTGCTACTATACACAGAATGGGAGGGGAAAGCCCAAAGTCAAAGTCTAGTCAGTCTCACTTCCTCAGCCATTCTGTAAATATTTATTTACATATGTGTACTGTAGAAGTTGAAGGACAAATTCTGCCTCTGAATGAGCCTGGAGTAGTTCTGTGCTGTTATTCCAGAAGAGATTTCATCCTAAATTGGTTTCCAAATTTAGCTAACCTTTACTTTCTAGACACAGCTGCCCAGTGTTTTGTGTATATCCTATTTATAGACATGTTGTCCTTTCCTATGATAACTATATTATTTCCTATATATGGCATATTTTCTGGGCTAATAATATGATGCTGTTAGGCAAAGGAATACCTTAGGCAAGTGGCACATCTTTTCTAGTGGAAAAAGGGTGATCCTTTCCTCCTTTATGTCAAGGAATCTACTGGTAATTTTTTATGTAGAGCTGATAAAACATAAGGAGAAAAGAGGGGTAAAATTGGTGCAAACGTGATATTGCTACAGTAGATGACCTTAAGTATAGTTTTTGCGGGCTTATTTCTCCTTTGGGAGATTTCTGACTTTGATTTGATAATTTACATCACAAGCAACGAATGCAGTCTTAGAAGCTACTGCAGATTCATTTTCTACTAAATGTAATTGATAATGTTGTTGTATGTTATTGTCCAGTATTTAAGAGTAAGTTGCAAATGGAAAGCCTCTGGCAACCAGGTGGACTCAGTGTGGCAATATGACCAATACATGTTTTAAAGTGTGAAAGTTAGTAATTCGAAAAGCCTATATTTGAAGTTACGCAACTAAAATGATAAAAGTAATTATTTTCTGAAGAAAGGAGACTACCATAGCATACATTATTTTTTCTTTCTTCCAGATAAAAACTATTTTGAGTGGCTTCATCATCAGAGGTTACTTGGGGAAGTGGACTTTGATGATAAAAACAATTACTTTAGTCTTGGCTGTCGCATCAGGTTTGAGTTTAGGAAAAGAGGGTCCCTTGGTACATGTTGCCTGCTGCTGTGGGAATATTTTTTCCTACCTCTTTCCAAAGTACAGCACAAATGAAGCTAAAAAAAGAGAGGTAAGTTCTCGCAAAAGCATGTTGAATATCCGTGCATTTACACTGATTTGTTTAAAAGATACTTGTTCTCTCGGACAGTGTTTAGGCTTGGATTATCAATGTTATTTATTGTGTAAAGAACAATGTATTATCTCTAGCATTCTCCAAGGTAAATTGGTTCCATGTCAGAGTAAGTTTGCATTTCTCCTACATCAGAGACCATTTGATTTTACTTAAATTCTTTCTGTTCTTGGCTCTACATTTTGGTAATTGATGAGTGTCTTCAGTTGTGAGGACAGCAGAGGACTTTTGAACCCCTGAACAAAGTATTCTTGGAAAAGGGTTGGTGACAACAGTGTATCTGCTCTATTTCGTTTTGTTGTTGTTGTTAGTGAGAGTGTGGTGGGTTAGCCTTGGTGCCCACCAAGCTGCTCTCACCCTTCTTCCTCAGCAAGACAGCTGGAGAAGGTAAATGAAAAGCTCATAGGTTAAATAAGGACAGAGAGATCACTCACCAGTTATCATCACAGGCAAAACAGACTAGGCTTGGGGAAGATTATTTTATTGTCAATTAATAACAGAGTAGGATAGTGAGAAATAAAAACAAAACTAAAAACACCTTGCCCCAACTCTCCCTTCTTCCCAGGCTCAACTTCACTCCTGACTCTTCTATCTCAAAGTGGCACAAGGGCATGGGGAATGGGAGTTCTTGTCAGTTTGTAATGCTTTGTCTCTGCCACTCCTTCCTCCTCATGCTCTTCCCCTGTTCCACTGTGGCTTCCTACCTACGGGAGGGAGAAATTCACAAACTCCTTCAGCGTGGGTCCTTTCCATGGGGTGCAGTCCTTCAGGAACAGGCTGCTCCAGCCTGGATCCACCACAGGTCACAGTTCTGCCAGAAAACCTGCTTGTGCACAGGCTCCTTTCTGCAGGCCATGGCTTCTTCCAGGAGCCTGCTCTGGCGTGGCCTTTCCACAGGCTGCAGCTTGCTTCAGGGCATATCCACCTGCTCCGACATGAGGTCCACCACGGGCTGCAGGTGGATAACCTGCTCCACCGTTAACCTCCATGGGCTGCAGGGGGACAGCCTGCCCTCACCATGGTCTTCACCATGGGCTGCAGGGGAGTCTCTGCTCCAGTGCCTGGAGCACCCACCTCCTCCTCCTGCTTCCTCACTGACCCTGGTGTCTGCAGGGCTGTTTCTTTCACATTTTTCTCACTCCTGTCTCTCACAGCTGCTGTGCGGTACTTTTTACCCTTTGTTAAGTATCTTATCACAGAGTCACCACCAGCGTCACTGACAGGCTCAGCTTTGGCCAGTGGCGGGTCCATTTTGGAGCCAGCTGGAGCTGGCTCTATTGGACGTGGGCGTAACCTCTGATGTCTTCTCACTGAAGCCACCCCTACAGCCCCCTTGCTACCAAAACCTTGTCATGTAAACCCAATAGAGAGCCGTGCTAATGAAAGCACGTATGGTCATAGAGAGTAGCAAGATTTAACATACTTACTAATTCAATAAAATGCTCGTGTTGTAAAGTAAAAAAGGATGTTGTCTCATCTTGCCTTCAGTTCTCAGGCTCAACTTCTAGAAGGAGAGTGCAGAACATGGGAAATTTGGGTTCACTTCCTATTTCAAAGTTGTTTATTCTTAAATCATTTCTCTTACCTGTGGTTTAGCTGCTTATCTCAGAATAATGTAATTCGTCAAGTTTTTCTGTGTATTCTTCCACAGGTGTGTAAGGGCTACTACTTGGGGGTCAGTGTTTTTACAAGGAATTTGTCTAGTATTGTTAGAATTAGCACGCACTTTAACCATCCTCATGTATTGCACGTAATTCATCCATGATGCTGTAGGACCGGCTGCTGCTGCTTCAGTTCCTCTTAATCTCAGTTCACCTCAGATCTTTTTGCATGTTTTTGCTTGAAGACTACTGAGTGCAAATCTCCAAGACTGATACAAAAGCTAGGTAGTCTGTCATCGATTTTGTCCCTTGAATAATATTTGTGATTGGTGCACTTCTCTGCCACACATATCTAGCACAGAGAAAGCTTACTACAATTTCTTGAAAATGAGATATCGGCAGTTTCATACTGAAGCGTAGACTCCTTTGGGTGCTTTGCTGGGGAGGCTTTGAGCAGCATCCTTGGCTTTGTCGTGGCTGGTACCTGGTCGATGGCTGCTGTGGCCACTGGCCACATCTTACGAGCATTATGATCCACTTACTTGATGCTTTTCTGTTAGCAAATTTGTGTGTCCTTGGTAGAAACATAGAAGGAACTGGTAACTGTAATGAGATTCTGTTCTTCATGTTTAAAGCATATGAGAGACGGCAGAAAAACCTTCACCGTTGTTCTTTTCCAGGTGTTGTCAGCTGCCTCAGCAGCAGGAGTATCTGTAGCCTTTGGTGCCCCAATCGGTGGAGTCCTCTTCAGTCTGGAGGAGGTATGTCAAGAGGTGGCACTGAAGGATAGGTACTGAATCTCTTTTAGCGTGAATAATCTCAAACTCCTTTAAGCTATGGAGTCTTTCCTAAGAAGGAAATTATTTTTGGGCACACATTTCAAAGTCAAGAGTCCTGTTACCAGCAAACTCCTAAAGATATTTTTTCTTTTCTTCAGCTGAATGTCAGCTTTTCTTTATTCTCAGTTATACTTTTCTGGAGAAGGGCTGAGTCAGTTAATAATTACAGATTACATGCAGATAGAGATAACACAGTTTTTCACTCTAGGAGTGTATTCTAACAAAAAAAACCCCACAGTCTCTTTTTTTTTTTATTTTGAAAGAGGCTTTAGAAACCTATTTGACAGTTTTATGAACCAAGTTTTTAAACATTACTTTTCTTAACGTTTCAGATACTAAACACAATTGACTAAGTTAATTATTAAAAATGCAAATATGCTATAAAATTGACCTCCCAGGCAAAAAACCTCTCTTCTCTGAGAAATGCTTCATATTAAACTAGTTTTTCATTAGTTGTTTTCAAAATACATAAGAATGTGTCCTGGTTTCAGCTGTTTACACTAGTCAAGGACTTTTCAGCTTCCCATGCTCTGCCAGGTGCACAAGAATCTGGGAGGGAATGCAGGCAGGACAGCTGATCCCAATTAGCCTCAGGGCTATTCCATACCACCTGATGTCAAGCTCAGTATAGAAACTGGGGGAGTTGGCCAGGGGAAGGAGTGATTGCTGCTTGGTGATGGGCTGGGCATTGGGTGGTGAGCAGTTACATTGTGTATATGTCACTTGTTTTGTATATTCTGTTGTTATTATTGTTATTTTCTCTTTCTCTGCTGTCCTACTAAACTGCCTTTATCTCAACCCACGGGTTTTAGGGTTTGGGTTTTTTTCCCCCCTGATTCTCTCCCCCATTCCACTGGGGTAGGAGGAGGGTGAGTGAGCAGCTGTGTGGTGCTTGGTTGCTGATTGGAGTTAAACCACAACAGAATGTTATCTAGATCATTAGAATTTTTTAAAAACCTAAAAATCTCTGAATTGAGAAAAGGAAGCAAAATACTCTTTCATGTACAAATTTGCTATATCATTAGGGGATTTTGAGTTCCTTTATTGCCAAAAAAATTTCCAAAAAAGCTCAGAAGAAAACTCTCTTGAAACTCGTATCAGTCTACGTGGGGCTAACAATGAAATTGCATGCTCAGTTTTGAGGAATTTTTTTTTTTAATGTTTTAATCACACTTCATAAAAATAATGTATCTGCCAGAAACCTTTCAATTTAGATTGAATGGAGCTGAAACAGTATTAGCAGGAAACTTGAGAGAGCAGCTAGGAGTCTGGTTCTTATGAATGCTAGAAAGACATACTTATAAACGGAGAAACTTTTAAGCATAAATTACTATGCATTATTTCCGAACAGTCTTAAAACAGCAGTGGTTTCAGTACTGCTTTAGTATCGTCTTTAAAACTGATAGAAGTATGAATTGTTGCAGAGCTTTATGACAATGTGGTATGACAATGTGGAGCGCCAGTACTCCAAATGCTAGGAGTAATACTGATCATGTAAGAGTACTTTTTTTAGCACATACCATGTGAGCAGCAGTGCTGTAACACATGCGTAAAACAGTATTTCCAGAATTTTTAATTGAATTGCTAATAATTCTCATGTGTTGCCTTTTGCAGGTCAGTTACTACTTCCCACTGAAAACTTTATGGAGATCATTTTTTGCTGCTTTAGTAGCTGCATTTGTTTTAAGGTCCATCAATCCTTTTGGTAATAGCCGCCTAGTTCTTTTTTATGTGGAATATCACACTCCTTGGTACCTTTTTGAACTGCTTCCTTTTATTCTTCTGGGAGTATTTGGTGGGCTCTGGGGAGCGTTTTTCATCCGAGCAAACATCGCATGGTGTCGTCGACGCAAATCTACGAAATTTGGGAAGTATCCTGTCCTGGAGGTTATTATTGTTGCAGCAATAACAGCTGTCATTGCATTTCCTAATCCATATACAAGGCTAAACACCAGTGAGCTTATTAAAGAGCTCTTCACAGACTGTGGGCCCTTAGAATCCTCCTCCCTGTGTGACTACAGAAACGATATGAATGCGAGCAAAATAGTAGATGATATTCCTGACCGTCCAGCAGGCACTGGAGTCTATTCAGCTATATGGCAGTTGTGTTTAGCACTCATATTTAAAATAATCATGACAGTCTTCACCTTTGGTATCAAGGTAAGTGTGAATGCAGTAGTTGCATCATCTTCTGGGATTATATAATTATTGCCTTTCTCATTTTCCATCTCTCAAAGCTAGCACCTTTGTTTATGGAATTTTTTTCATGTGTAGTTCTTTTTAAAAAAAAGGTCTTTCTACTGTTGCAGTTCTTGCAGAAAATAATATTAAGTTTAATTAAATTCAAACTAGCCCTTTGTTCAGCTAAATAGAAACACGTGCTAAATTTAATAGGGAACAGTAGCTGTGTGTGTGGATGGCTGTTTGCATTGGCCTGATTTAGCCATAAGGATGATTCTAAAATTTCCAAGAGCTGAGTTCAGCCGAGTTCAAACATAACTACTCGGGTTCTCTAGTCCTGTTACATGGAAGAAGAAAAGACTGTACCTCTGGAACAACTTGGACGGGTTTTTTTAAATCTCCTCTCTGCATTTGTCACGTAAATGTAATTACTGCAGACTCTCAAAGGGAGCCGATGATAATTTCTTTGCTGAAATTTCCAGTATTGCATGTCATGACTAGAAAGCGGGCTTTGTTCATCTGACTATCATGGGAATTTCTTCTCCATTACAAAGCAGCATAACTTTGTCTTTCCTGGTCATTTTGTGAATCTGTTTTGGAACTCTCTTCAGCTTCCTCCAACCTGTGGCTGTTTTCTGAATGACATATAACTGCCATGCCTTCATCGTTGTCTGTCTTGTCAGGCTCCCTTCATAGTTTCTGCAACTACATCATTATCAAATGTGTGTTAACGTAAACATATTGCAGCATGTTTCCTAAGCAGGATTTGTGTTTAAACTGGCTTTAACTTTTCAGTCTACCTTGCTGTTCCATGTAACTGCATGCATAAGAAAACACTTCCTTACTGTGAGGGTTTTTAAACACTGGAGTAGGTTGTCTGGAGAGCTTGTGGAGTGTCCATCCTTGGAGATACTCAAAACCCATGTTGATGCAATCCTGGGCAACCTGCTGTAGTTGACCCTGCTTGAGCAGGACTGGTTGCGTCCAGCCTCAACCATTCTGTCATTTTGTAATTGATAGAGTAGTATCGTGTTGTGTTTCTCATGTGTTGCTATTTTAGAAGATGTTGCAGTCTGTTATTAGAAGTTACTTTCTGTATAGTGGTTGATGGGTAAGAGAAATCCACTGTGTATATTTTAAATGCTAGTCTTCCATAGGTCAAAATTTCCAACATTATTTTATAATGTGACCACTCCGATCTGTTGTATTCACTTACCGTATTTGACTTATATCTAGGGCTCTGCCCTTCTAAGCATTATAACATTTCTTACCATTCATGTGTTCGTGTGCATCTGGCTCTTTATCATGGGATTGTCACCATAGGATCACACTTTGTGTGTTAGAATTCACTAGATTACAGAAGGGTAGAGCTTACACTTCATTTGGTTTTGGTTTATGTTCTTGTAACTTCAGCATCTGTAAATTGGTGGAAATATTTTTGTGAATATGTTTATCACTTTGCCAGTAGGCAGGGAGTCATTCTGCTGTCATTGATGGGACTGTGCTACATACATTTCTCTGAAGCTTTAAAGCATATGGCTGGTTAGAATGTCAGCCAGTATCTGGAGATCTGGAGAAGGGAATGTCACTTTACCGTTATATTTATTTGTGTTTTAAGCTTTATTTCTATGAAAGGAGGAGAAAATTCAAAAATAAATAAAAAAAAAAAAAATAAAAAGACAACTTTGTCATTTAAATCACTATTAAGGATCGTCTGGGCTCTCCAGGTCTGTTCCTGGAGCTGTAGCCATGTGCCAACACACAAGTCTCCCCCACAGGAACTATTTTCCTGTGAGGTAAGCAAGGAGACATAGCTGCTGCTTGTGGGGCATGGTGATTCCTGCTGCTCTTACTGCCATTTGTGTTTTTGGGTTTGTGGTTTTTTTTTTCCTTTCTTTCGGGCTTTTGTACGTATACTGTACTGCTTATTATCAGTAGACTCGTTACTGTGTCTAAATGCTGATGATCAACAGTTTGGGTGGGATTACAGCTTTGCCTCAGAACCTGGCTGGTATGCAACTGCACTACCAAAGAAGGGGAAAGTTGCAGCCATATCCTGATTCCTTGCTTGTTTCAAAGATGATACATGTGCCACAGAATAAATCTTCTCCTCTGTAGTGTAACTTGAGTGAAGCTGGCATGCACTGGAGAAGAAAGCTGAGACAAGGTAGAACCTAACTTTTTCCTTGCTTCTTCTCCTTGAAGGTTCCTCTCCACTTTGTGACTTGTGATTCAGAGACTTATGCAAACTAATGCAGCTGTAAAACCATAATTACAGTTAAACTTGTAACCATTATCCACATATGCTGGAAAGAAGAGAAGGAGCTAGATGCGTAAAAAAGTTATATTAACAATTTGGATGTAATTTCCACGTGGAGACTGAATTTCTGTGGCATACTGCTGTGGCAGACTAGGGTATGAGGGAGTTTCAAAGATTTATTCTATTACTTTCATATCAGAAAACATTATTTTTTTAGAGTGGTCTTGAACTGTTCACCAAGAAAGAATTTCACTCAAGAAAAAATGTGGATTTTTAGTTAGAAAGGGGTTTAGATGCATGATTAATTGTGGGAAGTAACAGTAGTGGTATAAATGCATAATTTGGATATTAGACTAAAATGACAGCATTGAATAGTTACCTCTGTCAACACTGAAATATTAGGTAATTCAGGATGGGAATAAAGGATTATTATACTTTTTCCCCAAAACCTGTGTTGCTGGCTTTCAAACACAAAGTTTGCTATGTTTGTTTGTCCTTGGTTTCTCTGTGAGAAATCATCTTTGCAACCATATATATTGGCAATAATAATAATAACGATGATGATGCAAATAGATTCTGAAATACAGTTCTGCACCTCCTACTGGATTCCATGGCAAAATCCATAGTTTGGAATTGAACAATACTGAAATTTCACAGCTGTACAGTGGAAAAAAAAAATAAGTTGTGTGTCCTGTTACACCAGGAGTGCAGTCTTTTAATTACATTATTTTGACAAGATGGGTTTAGGTGCATTTAGACGAAAAGTAAAAATTCTACTACTTACTTGTTCTCAGATCTGCACCTCAGTCATGGCAGAAAATATTTTGATACTAACAACTGCTGTGAGGAGAAGCAACGGGCATTTCCAGTTTAATGAGACATTTAGACATCAGTATGCTTTTTGGAAAGAAGATGAGCTTCCTAAGGAGAAAAGATAAACAACAGCAGTTTCTCAGATGAACCCTCAGTCCTTATGAAGCTGCTGATAAAAGCAAGACTTGCGGTGATATTTTACTAAGCCATGCTGGTATGACAAGGCTGTGTGGCCTTTTCAGGTTTTAGTTAATAACAGAGAAACAGTTTAAATAACTAAAATTACAGTAGGAACTTTTTTTTTTACAGTAATGTGTTACCTACGTTTTGCAATGAGAGTTGTCCTGCCTTTTTCTCTCTCACTGTATTTAGCATTCTATATGCACAACTTTGTATGGGAAACTGCAACGTAGTAAGCAAAGCTTCTTTTAAAAATCACCTATTCAGTCGGCCATCTAATTTATAGCAGTTCGGGAAGGCAGTCCTACATGCAAAGCTTGTGTAGTAAGTGAGTGTTGACTCAGAGGAACATGAACTAGTAAGGGAGATAGGAAATAGTAAGGAAGACTTCAGTACGAGTAGTGCAGCTCAGGTTGGACGCACATATGGTAAAAATTGTGCTGTTGGCACTGAGGGTCTAGTTTCTGGTCCTGTATTGTGGATAGATTTGCTCTTAAATACAGTAAAATATAAACAAATGTGCTCACAAAATGGATTCAGCTAACCAGGTTGATCAGAAGTATCAATAGCATTGTGTTAAGTTTTACTAACCTTGCAATGTCAATTTACATGTTTTTAACATGACAGTTTGAGCATTTGCATCTCTTTTGGAAAAAAAAAATCTGGTTGTAAAACTGCGCATCAGGTATGTTCCCATACACCTGACAACGGTTCTTCTGGTTTTCTTGCAGGTTCCGTCTGGGTTGTTCATACCTAGTATGGCAATTGGAGCAATAGCAGGAAGGATTGTAGGAATTGCAGTGGAGCAGCTGGCTTACTACCATCATGACTGGTTCATTTTCAAAGAGTGGTGTGAAGTTGGAGCTGACTGTATTACACCTGGTCTTTATGCCATGGTTGGTGCTGCTGCGTGCTTAGGTAACTAATATATTAGAAAGTAAATAAGTATCTGATTTCTTGTATGTTGCCAAAATAATGATTAAAAATGGAGGGAGATATAAACGTGTGCAGTTTTGGAACACCTTTTTATATGGACTTCTCTCTCGTCAGAATAATACATTCACATCTCTACATGAGACAGTCAGATCCTTGTGATCTGAGGAATAACGTGAAATTTAAATTTATGAGAAATAGAAGAATTTAAATAGCAGTGTTTCCTTTCTCTTTTTGGTATCAAGAGATGTCATTGCTACATCAGTCAGAAAAATGAGTTTTGTGAAATGTATGAAGTAGAGGATTTGCAGAGTCAAGTACTGTTGAAATTACTACAAGGAGGTGATGTGATCAGCTGCCCCATCTACATGAATTGCAAAGAATGTTCTTGAAATTCATAATCCAAACAAAACCTTCAGAAGTGTCTGATGATTTGCGGAGTCCAGCTTGAGATATTTTTAACAAGTCTGATTTACAAACTTTTGGAAATCAGCTTCATTGGAAGGAGACTTAAGTTGGACACCTGAACTAGGAGAGGTTTTTTGAAGGTCTTGTCTTGTCCTAGCTTATCGCTGCATTGCCTTAGAAATTAAACTTAAAAGCTATTAGTATAGATTCTGCAAAGAAGTGACCAAATAAAGTAGTGCTACAAATTTAGGTTTTGGAGAGGTTGTTTTGTCTTTTACTAGATCAACTTGAATCACTTCTGAATGCTTTGAAAGAAAGATCGTATTCCTTTGTGGAGTTAAGATAAGGCATCAGAAACCTTAGCAGAAAAAACATCTTGAATGCTAACAAAAGAGAAATACAATCCCTGTCTTCTCCCATTGTCCAAGACGGAGATTTCATCAGCTTAGAATTCTCTTTAGCTTTTATGATTCTGCAACAGCATTAAATTCCCAATCATTTGGACAACACAGCTGTTGAATTGCTACGTGTGACCTCCCTGCATTAGTTCCGTTCTTTTTTCCAGATTCTTATCGTACTGCATTTCCTTGCATTTCGCAGTATTTATAACCTAAGTGTGGTATGGAGAAATGCAGAGTTTTATTCTTAGTTTACATGAAAGAACCTGCACGTATTTTTCAAATCCCTTTATTCTCGGACTTTCTAGGCATTTTCCCTAGAGCACACTTTTACTTCTAAAAGTTTTGTGTTCGTTTTTCCTGTCTCCTTCTGTTTGGATTATACAGAATGGTGTTTGTCAGATGACCTTTAAGGGCAAAGTTATGTTTGTAGTGCTCAACAGGGAGGCAGGACATTCTAAATCCATTGTTACCTGATACTAGAATGTTACTGGCTACCGTTTTTCTTGCAGGTGGTGTGACAAGGATGACTGTGTCCCTAGTAGTTATTGTCTTTGAGCTAACAGGAGGGCTGGAATATATTGTGCCCCTAATGGCTGCAGTCATGACCAGTAAGTGGGTAGGAGATGCCTTTGGTAGGGAAGGCATCTATGAGGCACACATCCGACTGAATGGATATCCTTTCTTGGATGCGAAGGAAGAATTTACTCACACGACATTGGCTGCTGATGTTATGAGACCTCGAAGAAGCGATCCACCTTTAGCAGTTCTGACGCAGGATAATATGACAGTCGAAGACATTGAAAACTTGATCAATGAAACGAGCTATAATGGTTTTCCTGTTATTATGTCAAAAGAATCACAGAGACTGGTGGGCTTTGCTCTAAGAAGAGATTTAACTATTGCAATAGGTAATTATCTTCCTGTATTGCATGATTATATATGCTAATTTAAATGATTTTATAGCTTAAAACAGAATTTACTCTGTGTGTTTCCAGACTTATTTCAGGTTCAGATACTTTGCACAGGCTGTCTGTTCCTTTATTGAGGTTCATGATTATCTTCAATAGCAGGCTCTGAAATGGAGAAAATGTTAGTGTCTCTGTCATGAAAAGAAGAGTTGTCATACTGAAGTAGGCTGAAACGTCGTCTAGTCTGGTGTTTTTGTTTGGTTTGAGGCTTTTGCTAGTTTCCTGAAGTGACGCTACATTAACATTCTTCTTCAAAATTGAGTAATTCTGATTTTAGAACAGCAGGGTTCTGTGAGAATGACTGTCCATGTAATTTTAAAATGTAAATGTTTATTGGGCTTCTCTCTTGACAGTATATTATTTACTGTTGTTATAACAACTAAGATTGTATTATGGAGAGAGAAGCGAAGCATTGATTATTTTAGGTTTCTGGTTTTCAGTTTGTTTGTGTAATGGGAAACTTGGCCCTGGGCACATGAGCACACAAGCTCTATTTGGGCCCTGTTTCTCTGGGTGAGTATTAGAATTTGAGTGATACTTGTGACAATGCTTTGTGCACTGGCAAGAAAAATTATGTGGATTTTGAGGATCCTATCATAACCAAAGGAAAAAAAAAAATCATTATTAAATAAGAGAATGTTACAAAGCTGTAACATTCAGTGCAGGAAATCAGTGATGGAAGTTGCATCGTAAACTACTTTTTTCCCCCCGTAATTCATAAGATTGTACATTGACAAGCATCTCTTTAACGAAGACACTTGCAAAAGAGACACAGAAGTCCCTGAAACTTTTTAAAAAAAATGTTTTGTGAACACAACGCTGTTTACTTCAGTAAAACTTTTGCCTGTGGCCTTAATACTGTGTATACTACGATACTACACTATGCAGGATGTATAGGAATGTCCAAGACTTGGAAGTTATTCTAGACATCATATTGGTTTAAGTTTGCGTGTACTACAAACGGGGGAGTAGCAGAACATTCTTCTAATAATACCCTTTCGCCAGTAAGACTCATTTCAGCTGCTGAGGTTGCACAGCGCAGGTTGCGTAGTCTTGGATTTTGGCTGCGTTAAGAGAGTCCTTGTGTCAAATACTTCAGGGTACAGGGCAGGATGCTGATGTCACCAAGGTGATGAAGACATGAAAAGGCAGAGGATCCAGTTCACACAAAGCTAAATAAATCCATTATGAACAAGAAGACAGCATTTTCAGAGTGATCAGAAATGAGTGCTTTGGTTTTAGACCAACAGCAATTACAGCCTTTGGAACCGTGACAGGGCAGCTGTCAGCTGAGATTGGCTTTCCCCTTGACAGTTTTTCCAGCAGCTGTCTACGTCCTTCCTGTATGTTAGTTTTTAAGTCTTTCCACCTCTCTATAGTAAACAAGAGTTATTTATTGGAGCGAGAAAGGGAGTAGCCGAGGAATGGCTAAAGCTGTATGGTAGATGGCTTTAGTGATTTCTGCACAGACCGTTCTTAGGGATAAAGCAGTGGCTGTGGAAACACATCAAAATAGCATACACCCAGAATATCAGTACCTAGAGAATAACATCAGAGCCTGGTAGCATTGATTGACCCTGCCTGTTTGCACTAAATTGTATTGCTCCATGTAAATTCTTCCTCTTCTGCTCTTCCCCCTCCCCGCCCCTCTTTTTCTTAAAGAAAGTGCTAGAAAGAAGCAGGAAGGCATTGTTGGCAGTTCCAGGGTCTGTTTTGCCCAGCATACCCCATCGCTTCCAGCAGAAAGCCCTCGACCTTTGAAGCTTAGAAGCATACTTGATATGAGCCCTTTCACCGTGACAGACCACACACCAATGGAAATAGTGGTGGACATTTTCCGGAAGCTGGGTCTGAGGCAGTGCCTTGTAACACACAATGGGTGAGTAAAGTGGCAGCAATGCTGTTCATTTTGTTAGATACAGTAATTTTCGATTCCAGAATCGGAGTATTTGAACCAGGATGTATTTTCAGGATCATGGTATTTGAACCCGTAAGTCTGGTGCTGCAACGGAGGACCCTAACTGTTCATTAAGAAGGTGCTGTGCTGTGGCACCACTCTTAAAGTCTTACTCCTGCCTTGTATTCCAAGTAAGCAGGCAGGTATTTTCAGTGTTTTTAAGATGCTCTTTTAAAAATTAGCTCTCGTTCAGCAAGTGCTGTGTGTGCAACTTGCACGTGGGGAAGATGCAACTTGTCTCGCAGAAGTTCAGTCTTGTGTGGTGCACAGTCTAGGGCCTGTATTTCCTCGTTCTTATATACGTTCTAGCAATGGGCAGTCTGTCAGCTATTGAACATCTACAAATACCTGGATTCACAAAAAGTAAGGGAGAAAATGATCCAGTCAATATCTCCTCTTCTGGAGTTTAGTGATGGCGATTACCACCAAGCTCTTGTTTTTGGAATACTAACAACTACACGACTGCCACTAGTTCTGGAACTTCAATCTGCAACCTTTGTTTCTACACTTCAAAATATTGCCAGAAAGTAATTTTAAGACTTAGAATGTTTGTAAATGAGACTATAGGGAGTTGTTATGCGATTGCCCACCAAACAAATCAGCCCTAGGCGTGGAAACATAACTGTTCATTATAATTGCCTCTTATTTAAGCTACTCCTTTTTTTTACATAATCTTTTTCTGTGTAGCTGTTCCTTTAACAATCTGCTTTCCTGATTCTCTTGCGTTAAACGCTTGACACGCAGCGTTGCAGCTCCCACCATAGTTTCTTCTTTTCTCTTTAGCATTTCTTTTAAGGCACCTGGGGAGTGCAACATGGTCTGCTAGTCCGCATTATTTGGGATCAATGTCCGTGGCACAAAACCCAGGAAACATGAAATACGGGTGGGACTTACTTTGTTTTGCTGTGGGCAAAAGGACTGCTGCTATAAGCAGCAGATATTTAAATACTGCATTGGTTTCCACGTTTATTTTTTCACATGTATTTTAAAACAAATTTATTTTAAACGTTCTTCTGCCTTTTTTTCTTCAATGCGCCCCTGTACAGAATGGCGAGTTGATGTTTTCAGAAGCATAAATGTCTTTAAAAGCCTTTCTCTGATGGCGAAAGGACATCATGATCTGACACTTAGAAGTCAGTGCAGGCATGCAGTTATTCTTGGTTTAGGGAGGGAAATTTGAATTGCTAAAACTTCAGTGAAGAATATTTACTGTGCTTTTTTTCTTAATTTCTGTTGTGGCTGAGCGCTCAAACATTGACGTTGATGTTAAATTGACTGTAAAGAAAGCTGGATCGTGCAAGGCTATGTCAGACTGTACTAGAAATTTTAAACTATTTTTATGATGAAATAGCAGCAAGTGTGGATGGCTTTAATAATTTGCTGTTTTCAGACATTCATATTTGTTGTCCTACTCCAATTTACAAACTTGTGATATTCCGTGAGCACGCTGTCCCATTATAGTAAAGACTAGTGCTAGTGGTGTTTAGCCATGGCGTGTAGCCATGCGGACATCAAGGACTAACCTACATTTTGGCAAGTTTCCTGCAAATTTACCCACATAAAGACACACATGAACTTCCAATCCAGATTGCAACAGGAACTGTGCAGAAATTGGTGCTGATGAGAAACCAGAATATCCGTTTCAGGGAATTGCTCTTGATTTATACTGTCATGAATGATAAATACGTCTGACTTTGTCTGTTTCTAGGGACACCAGATAACCCTGCTCTGTAGTGCAGCTTCAAACCTCAACTGCTGTGCCGTTACACAGTCACTACTTTGTTCATCTACTGTGGCTTGTTAAAATGTGAATAATGATCTGTATGTGCGAGGAGAAGTAACTATTAAACAAAGGAAATAAAGTCGATTCTAGTCTCAGTGCCTCTAAAACCTGAAGAGGTGTGAATTTAGGGAGAAGGGATGAACTAGGCTTCCCTGACGTGTACTTGATATGAGAAACATACTGCTCTGGGGTGGGTGAAGATCCAGTTGTGTTCAGTATTTTGGGAGAAAAAGAAAAAAGGCAATGGCTGGGAAAGGGTACTGACTTTGAAATCATTTTTCATTTAATTATCTCATTAGCTTTCCTGCAACCATTACTCTTTTTTTTTTTTTTTTTATGTTTTGCTCTAATCCTTTTTCATTATGATTAGAACTTTTTTTTATTTGATTTCACACACAGTTATTAGCATAACATGATCTGTTTCAGGATTGTCTTGGGGATCATCACAAAGAAGAACATATTAGAGCATCTCGAGCAACTAAAGCAGCACGTCGAACCCTTGGTGATTAGATATATCAGATCTCATAATTAGACACATTAGAAGTCAGGAAGCATGAAACTTGTGAACTGTTCAGGGCTTTTATGACATCGGCTGAACAATGAAATCATCTTACGCTAAAAATTCCTATTAAACCATAAAACCATATGTGCAAAATCCTTTTGTAGAAACTAAGCTGTTAATACGGGCATACTGTTAGTCACAACATTAAAGGAAAGCAAACAATAGACTTTCTGATATTTTTGTTCTTGAGATCACATAGATGCATCTAGTTGATCTGCCGATTTCCCCAGGTGGGAAAGCACTCAGCTAGGAATACTTTTTCTCCCTCCTAAAGCAAATTAAGATTTTCATAGATGCCAATTTCTTTTTCTGATCTTGACAGCTTTAAATAGCTGTTAAATAGCAAAGTAAGTGTTGGGTCTTTTGAGAAGCAAAGCCAAGCATGGTTTTAATGTATCGCAGCATTAGATGTTCCCTGTAATCCCCCTTTATCAACATCATTTTTCAAAAGTACTCTTATTTTTAGTCAAGTCCTGTGATTCTGCTGCCACTACCTACCGCAATTAGCGTACTCCTTTAGAAAACGTTCAGTGATATCCTGAGCCACTAAGTGGCATGCTGCTACGTTGACTGTTGACTTCAGAATCTAGATAACTGTTTTAACCATGATGTTGTGAACTAACCTTAGATAGAAGGTAGACGTTGTCTTAATTTGGACATGGGTTGCTAGTTACATCTCTACTAAACCTACCCACCACGTTTAGCTGCTTATATGCACAACATGCTAATTATGTTCTCGTTTTATGCTCATATTTCACAAGTATTTCATGCGTCCTTTAATAAGACGAAACAAAATGTACTAACCAGAATAACAAGGGCAGCAGCTCGTTCATTCTGCTCTTTGCTTCTCCTGTGATATTATCCTTTTGGACAGTCTCACCCTTTTTGGTATTTTGTGGAGCTGTAATTTTAAAAGCCGTGAAGACCCTGTCATAAGAGCACAGCATCTAAATTGGAAAATGACAATTTTCTATTATTGTTCACCATTTATATTCTAAAGCTGTGAACTGCAAAAACCTAGTTAACCGTTGTTTATTTTACAAAAGTTCCATGGCCAATCCAGCGTGCTCCTATGAATACATTCAGCCTGAGCCAGTGCGTCAGACTGATCCTTATGATTTAAAAACGGAGGGGAGTTTGATTCCTGTTAGGATTTTGGGCCATCAAGCGGTACATCACTTCTGATGGCTAGGTTGGAACATGCCTCCCTTATGAAATGGGATCAATATCACTTCTTTTTCATACCTCTTTTTTTCTTTGTCCCTCTTTGTTACTTTTTTGTTGGCATACGCTAATCAAAATTTCATTTTTGTAGAAACAAAACGTTAAATAAAAATTGTGATGGGCTCTACTCGTATTACTCGTATTTCATTAAAATGGACTACAGCTGTCAGAGACCATCTGATATGGTGTCTCAGCATTGCTGTCTTTAACAAACGGGTGGTTCCTCGATATTCCGATTAAGAAAATGTTTTCGTTTAAATAAGGCAATCAGGCTGGTTACTTTTGCTCTATTCCTGTCAACAAAAAGGACTTGGCTACAGATTTGTTCTGCTGTGTTATTTTCCTGCTTGGATTAATACCGACCTTCCGTTTATCCTTTGCAGGCGCCTCCTTGGCATTATAACAAAAAAAGATATCCTCCGTCATATGGCCCAGACGGCAAACCAAGACCCCGCCTCAATAATGTTCAACTGAAACCCATAGCTGAGGAGAGAGAGGAAACGGAAGAGGAGGTTCATTTGTTGAATAGCACAACACTTTAGTCTGGGGGATACTTCTAAAATCGGAGCCGAGAGCTGGGTTTTTGCGTAACAGCGCTGCTGGAAATCAGGAGTTGGTCTGGGGGAGTATGTGGCAAGGAGGAAGGCTGATGGGAGCGTGGGAAGGGAGAGCTGCCGTCCTGCACTGGATGCGTCCCGAGACGTCAGGTCTGCCATGATAGTGCAGCGGGTGACGAGCCGTGCGAGGTGGCGCAATTCTCCAGCCCCAGCCTGGTACTTCAGCATCGAAGAGACGTGTTACTAGTCCCTGTTTCTGGAGGGATCGTTCTGAATCGAGCCATCTTACGGAGACTGAAAGGTCTTGCCCTTTTTGCCATTGAAAACTGTTGCGTTCACCCATGAAACCTAGAATTATGACACATCACCTTTCTACATTCCATAAGAGCTTTATTTCTCTCTCTCCTGAGCCGTAACAAAGCCTCTTTAAAATTGGTGTGCCCTTTTGAAGCAGTTGTTTCTCATATTGAGATGTACTGTGAGGTACGGAGGTTTGATCACAAGAAGGGAGGTTTCTCTTGTGCCATTAAACGTGTGAGTTTGTACATCATGAAATGCTTGGGGCAGTACAGATCCACTGCGACAAAAACAGACTGAACAGGTAATGCCTCGCGAGAACCACGCGAGACTGCTTTCAGCCCACGTGCTGTCGTGAGACGAGAAAAATGAAAACCAGATGAAACTAGCGTTTCAAAGAAAAAGACTGTTTTTGCTGCAGAAGGTATCCATAATGTGACCTGGTCTTATGCAATTTTTGTATTATTGAAAACACTATGATATATACCAATGTTGTGCAGTATAAGGAGAAATACTGCTATTCTACTAGTTAAGAGCTGGAACAATTCTGTATACGTGTATCTGGTAAAAATTGCATGCTACAACACTGGAGATCTTTCCCCCGCCCCCCTGTAAAATTTCAGAACGGTCGTTTTTATTTTTTCTTCCCCACAAAAGAGGTTCCACTGCTGACATGGTAGGAAGAAATGTAACTCATAACTTGCACTAAATGTATATTATTTTTCTTGAAGTTTTACCATTCTTTATTTATATTTGTATGAATTAAAAATTCTATTAAATATGAATCAGTTAATATCTCACATAACTAATTACCTTTTTAATGTGATTTTATAGAATAATTCATAATCCTCTGCAAGTAAGGGAGGATTAGCAAATGTTTACAACTAGATGAAGGGTTTAAACAAAATGGTTTCTTTATGATTCAACAGGCATAGAAGATCACTTTCAAATGTAACTTTCACTGCCATTATCTTGAGATTTCCTTTCTCCTTTACTAGCAGATAACTGGAATAATAATATTAAAATTTTATTTAAAAAAAAAAAACAAACAACTGCAGGGTTTAAAAATAATAGGAAGAAAGCAACTATAATTATTAGATTGCTTTTGACTTTTTTTTCCCCCCCACGAGCATCTAGAGGCGTAAATGATACGTAACCACAGAAGATGAGCAGCAGGGCAGAATCAACTCCAGTACTTGAACCTTTGGCAGGACTTTAAAATTCAGCAGCAACACACACGCTAGCAGGTGAACTGACAGATCCCCGACTTCTTTACTTTGGTTTTTTCCAGTCATGAGATTAATTTGTTTCCTGTTCATTTTGATCAAACAGCTGCCACCACAGAGACGTGCAGAGGGAAAAAAGGCAATATGCTATAAGCCTGAAGTTGGCCGACAAAAATCATGTTTTATAATGCAGGGTTAGGTAAAATTTCCTTCTTCTAACAGTTATGCCCATCAGACTGCAAAAATGTAAATGGTCAGAGTCTAAAATAATAATCCTAGGTACCTCGAAGGCATTCATCACCGTTACCTCCAGCGTCTTTATTCGCAAAGTACTCGGTGTGATTTTATCTTAAGTACAATAACATACTGAAACAGAGGTCTGCTACTTTTGGCAAGCTCCAAAATAATGCCTGTGTTCAAGTGCTCTGCTGAGTTTTTACTCATTTTTCCGAGTACGCAACTGCCATCCACATCTCAGCATCTCATCTCTTGCAGCAGCTGGAACCAGTAGAAAGCGAAAGGTGCCTCTGGGCTCGTGGTGATCATCAGCCCCTGGATTAAAAATGGGTTTGGAACCGAAACAGAATCGGGGTGTGTTAAAATGGGAGCGTGCAGCAACTAGCTGTACTCTTCCACGTGAAGCCAGTGCTAGTCGTTCACAATGCGTTCCGTTAGGTTGTGTAAGCCTGAAGAAATTTCACAAAGAGCAGGTATTTGGCCCGTTTATGGAAGGCAGCTCTGGAAGTTGCCTGTGATGCTGGTTTCCGTTGTCTTAGGTTTTTTCCTACAGTGGAAGAATATAAATGCACTACATGTGTAAAAATAAAATTGCTTTAAATCAGCTTGAAACCTCCGCCATTTCTGATGTCCTTATAAAACACTGCTGTGTGTACTGTATTAACTTGCACCTAATTCTACAGACTCTACTGTCTGAATTAAAATACAGTTCACTCCCTGCTGTGTTTTATAATTTCAGGATGGATCTCGAGTGCCGCGTACAAATTGTGCATCTCTGCTCTTCTTACCTGCTAAACTTTCCCTGCTGGCATTTAAAGTGTCTTCTGGTAAACATAGGTTAGAGGGTTCTGATAATGAAGTATGGGTGCCTGTGCTGTGCAACAAAAATTTTCTTACTTTAAACTTCCAGCGCCTTACTCACGTTACCAATTTGGGGGAAAAAAAAAAAAAACAAACAGGGGGGGATGGGGGGGGGAAAGTGTCAGCGGGTCTTTTTCTTTTTTTTTTTTTTTTTTAAAAACCATTTGGTTACTGGTTCATGAAGAATGCATTCTTTGTTAATCTGTGATGTTGCCTAGAGCTGTATTTAATATTGATCTTAATGTTTTTATTTATACTAGTGTGGTAGAGCTGCATATCATTACAGTAAAAATTCTGGTTACTGTGATGATTTAATCAACCATTAAAAACTTCTGTTGTATGACCATTTATTGTTCCGTCGTGTTTTCTCATTGTTTTCATAAACCATATTTGTGTTGATTTTTGTATTTATTTTCCCTGAGAGGAAATTAACAGCTAGGAATTCTACATACAAAACCAGTCAGCAGGTAACAAAAAGAAGAGTGAAGTTTAGGAGGAGGTGCAGTCTTCGTGATGCCTAGGACTTGGCTGCAAGTCAGTGGCCAAATCAACCCAAGCAAACAGATTAGTATTAGGGTTTTGGTTTTTTCCAAAATAGAAACTTAAAAAACTATTTTAATTATAAGACTACAGAACAATTGGCTCCCTGGAGTCAAAAGTGGATGATGATTTGACTGTCTAAAAGCCCGGATTGTGTAGCTTTAACATAGTACATTTTTAGTACCTCTGCTTTAAAAAAAAAAAAAAAAAAAAAAAAAAAAAAAAAGGCAAGTTAGGCATCAGTTGATGATGTGTATTAATGATGTGCAGCACTTCAGTATTTTTTTCAGTTGGTGTAACAGTTTTCCTTCTCAACGAGAGGTTAATAGATAAGACTGGAACATTCATACTAAGGGCCCCATTTTTGCAGATTTACATTCCTATTTAAACAACAATGCAAAAAGTGAGTACTTTTTTATTACTTGTAGGATTTACAGGCATGAACATGGTCTCTTCTGCCTGGAACCTAAAAAGTAAGGGGGAAACGAGACTGAATTTTTAAGAAAGTACCTTTTTTATGTATAAAACACAAAACTGGTCCCATGAAAAAGTCTCTGTACGCTTGTGCTTATGTTTGAATAATTGGAACATTTATATGCTGGTTGAAAGGAGTGGGGTTGTCAAAGCTGCAAAAGTAGATGTGACATGCGATTTTGAGAACTGAAAATACCTTTTTGACTCAAAAACGCAGGATACATTTTTGAAGCCCTCTTAACTTACACTGTGACTTACTTATGGGTTTATTCTGGAAGGGACCTTTGGAAGTAGAATGGTTTGGTAAAAAGCAGGGACAACTTTGAGATTTGAGCATGTTGCTAGTGGTCCATAATCTTCCTTAGCAGTACTACTGCCATTAGTAATGACGTGAGCTGCTACAATAGAAGTCAAGTCATTGTCCGATGGCAGGCCTGGTGAGTAAGAGCAAATGTTATTTTCCATTGGTTTGGGGACTGTTGTTTCAAGCAGTTGCCCAAGAGAAAAAAAACCACCTCTTAAGCATCATTAACAAAACAGAGCAGTGGCCCAGCGAACTTGAAAACAATGTGCATCTTGTACAAAATCACTTGGATTCTATTTTTTTAAAATCCAAATTAGCTGTTTTTTAATCCTCTTTGTTTCCTGTTAGTTCAGCCAGATCCAGGAGACCGAGACCAGATGTAGTAGCGTGTTACAACGCAAACGGGAAAGCTGCTGTACGCGAGGTTTTCACCTACGTGGAGTGACAGAACTGAGGAGACGCGCGACGCCAGTACAAATCACCGAGGCGCAGGGAAATGAATAAGCAGCCGGTTGCGATTGAGCGACACCACACCAGGCCGTGACTGCCTCCCCTCCCCAGCGCCGACAGATGCGCCAAGCGTGCAGGACGGCGCCCCGCGCCGCTCGCGCTTCCTTACAGCAAGCGGCGCGGCAACGCGGCCCGGGGCTTAGCTGCAGGCCGAGAAACGGGGCCGAGCGCGGAGCGGAGAACAGCCCGCCGCCGGCGCTCCAGCAACACCTCCGCTGCGGCGCGGGCTGCAGCCGGGGCCGGGGGANCGCGCCGCGGCTCCACTGAGGGCGGGGAAGAGCGCGCGGCCGCCCGCCCCGCCGCAGCCCCGCCTCAGGGCGAGAGCCGGTCCGCCCTCTCCTCCCGCCGGTCGGCCAGGTGCGACTGGATGATCTCGGCGAAGAGGTTCCTCTTGAGCAGGGTGTAAGCCAGGGGCAGCAGCTGGCCCACCGTCTTGTGGAAGTACTGTAGGGCGAGAGGGGAAAAGCAGGGCAGGGCCGCGGGTCAGGCGTTCGGCTTTGTTTCCACAGCGAGGGCAGGCGGACCGCCGGGCTTGGCCGCGGCAAGGCCGGCCTGGGTCGCCCGAACTGCCAAAGCGGGGGACGGAAACCTGTTTTTAGCAGTGCAAGAGACAGTAGCTACGGCTCAGGCATGGAGTCCTCCAGCCTGCGGTTGAAGTCCCACGTCCCGCCACGCTCCCCAGCCCGAGGGGATGGCCGTGGCCCTTCGAGTAACCAGCCCGGTGCTTCGAAGGTATAAAAGTCAGAGCACATTTACCATTTGTCATCGTTACTGCCGTACACGTAAGCCCACTACACCTCTCCCATGAGGGGGAAGGTGGTTCAGTCCTTTTCTGTGCCTTGGGCTACAGATGAAGCATCAGTGTTTCTTCTGGCTCGGCACGCAGGGCTCCAGTCAGAACCGGCAAGCAGCTCTAACCGTCTACAGACAGGCACAAACACTGGGCCCAAACCATGCTGTTACTTATGCGTGAAGCCATTGTTTTTCCCCTTCTGTTTACTATGCTAGAAAATGAAGTAAGGTTTCTATTTTCAGAAGACAGCTGCAAAATTATAGCCGTTTCAAATCTGCGTAAGATAGGTATCAGGCCATGCCACAATGCTGTAAGGACGTAACTATTCATTAACCACCGCCAGGCTCGCGCCATCTCACATGCTGGGAAGCATGAAGCATGACAGATGGGGGTTTGCCGCCACCTACGCAGCCAACTGGAAGTAACTGTTTCCAAAGGAGGGAATTAAGCAGCTGAAGCAGCACAGTCACTGAAGGAAGGGTCCTAAATAAGCAGGTACCAGAGGAAAATAGAACGCATTCTCAGATGCCGCAGGGAACTTTGGAGAGCAGGGCAGGAAATTCGAGAAACACATTAGCAATTTAGCAGCGTATGGTCAGAGCGGTGACTTTCCCTTTGTTTGAGTGGTTAAGTTTTAACTAGTGTCCAGCACAACTCTTCTGGGCCTACATGTAGCACTGCAAGATTTTTATCTTTCTACGTGATGCTTTGGAGCATCCCTTAGCCAATACTGTTTTTACAAAAAGAAGCATTTTGCATGGGTGTTTCTACGACCACCCGCTCCTATTACACCTATGTTGAAGCTTCTTTATGTGTTATTTCCTATCTGTGGATTTATTACAGACATGACCCTTTCCATCAACGGGGCAGTGGCTAATACTGAACAAAAAGCGTTAAGCGGATTCTTTATGCATCATTAAGCGCTCATAAATCAATCAGCTTATTTACGATACTCTTTGTTAATGCAGAACCAGAAAGAGAGCTATTAGAAGCCTGGAGATGAGCTAGCTGGTGGCAGGTCTTTCCTGCAGCCATACAGGCAGTGTAGGTCAGCAACGGACTTAGTAACCCCAGGGAAAAAAAAAAAAAGAAAAAAAAAGGAACCTACAAACATCAGTCTGTTTCTTGATCCACATGAACCAGAGTGCTTGCGCCCGTACAAGTAGCTGGGGGTAGGGAGCTATAGCTATTCAGTGTATCTGGATCGGACATTCTGCATTTTTTAGGAGTCTAACAACAGCTCCTTGTATTATATACGCCACACTGCAACAGTCACATGCTGTTCCAATGCTTCTGGATTGCAGGATTGTGCTTTCACACAAGCAATTTTAAGTTCTACATGGAACGATGTCATAAGCATGACTCTTTAACAAGTCTTTACAAAAAGTCTTATAGACTTTCATGATCCTTAGGGAAAATTATGCGATAGAGTTGGGAATAAAGATCTACGACACAGAACAGACCCTGGTCCATGCATTAAAAAAACCCCACGTAATTTTGAAGTACGATTGTTGTAGTACTCACATGTGATCCATAGCAGAACAGGTCCATACCCAGTTCATATCCCATTCCATAGTCACATTCATCGTTAGCAAACTGAACAAAGGTGAGCATTTCTTGAATGGGTGCAAAGGCCTTCAGTCTCTCATCGTCAGTAGGAGCATCGACAATGGCCTTGCAAATTTTTTTAAGATTAGCTGCAAAAGACAAAAGCAGACACATTTAGGTGTTTAAATAAAAGAAATTTAATATTGCACAGAAGTAGTTTGTGGCAGAAACATACCTGTGTGTCATGCTTACATGAAGAATAACTGGGCACACCCTGAGCTGCTGGTGAAAAAGCTTCTCCCTTTCCATCGCTGCTCATTCTTGCCCCACGCCCACCCGTCTCCGTGCCCCGTACAGAGACAAGCATTTGCGTGGTGAACTTGCATCAAGGAACTGATTCTGGTTAGAACAACTCTGGGGCAAGAGGGGGGATAAGAAATAAACCCACAAAGCCCTGAGTGTAGATCAGTTCTTCGGATCTACTTCCTGCATGGCTGTGCCAATACAAAAGAGAGGGTTGTATCAACTACTACTTCAGGAATTCTTATTTCAGATTTAGCATATTTCATTCTCATCTGGTTTGTTTAAAGAAAATACTTTGAGCTCAAGTGTGATGGTCCAGACTTCTGCTTTTTACTCCCACCACTCATTCTNTGCTGGCTCATATTCAGCCAGCCTACTTCAAGTAGGAAATATGAAAGCAGGTTAGTTTTTGCAGAGTAGCTATGTGACTGAAGGTTGTTTACTTAAATAAAGCAGAATTATACAGTAAAGAAGATATTTACCATTTGTTTCTGGAAGTTCTCTGTATCCGACATCATTTTTGTCTACAGGAACAACTAGGCCTGCTCCATGAAATGCTTTGGTCACCACCTAAATAAAGACAGGAAATTGAATATAGCACCATAAGTCAATACTGTGACATAAAACCACTCACCTCACTAATCAACATCTGGCTGCTGGTGCTCAGACAGAAGATTGTGTCCAGGCTCCAGGGCATCAACTTAGTTTTAAACTATACAGCAGTTACTTTTAAGTACTGAAGTTTAAAGTAACTGGAAACTCCATTTCAGCCAAGTTCTGAACTCCAGGAATCCCTGTAGTCCAGTGACTTCACGTGTTTAGTCACTCCCTACCATAATTACTTCTGATAGGTCTGCGAAAAAACCCTATTATCAATCCATATCATCCTTAACGTTCCCATTTCCAACAGATCCAACCCAACTGTTTACATCAGTTCTCACTCTGAAGCAGTTTTCTCCATGCTCCCCATTTTAGGTTTTAGGCTAAAACCCTTACTGTTTTTTTTTTTGTTGTTGGTTTGTTTTTTTTTTTCCCCCTTTAATTGAATGCCAAGCTACGGTTTACAAGAGTGAAGTGTTTTGATTTAATCCTATTATTTGGAACACACTTATATTAATCTTCCTTCTCCTGAGTTTTGTAGAGCGAGCTGATTAGCTCTGGAAATTCCTAAATAAGGCTTTTTTCCTGACTAGGAGGAGGGGGAAAAAAAAACAAAAACAAAAACAAAAAACAACCAACCACAAACAAAAAAGCCAAACAAACCCACCAAACAAAAAACCCCCCACAAGCAAGTACATGAAAAGAGTTTAACAGAACTTAGTTCTCTCCAGTGGATCAGGAAAGTCATACTTTCTTATCTCTCTGCTTCATCTTCATGGTTTTTTGTTCCAGAGAATAACCCAGTTCTTTTGCTGTTCTTGTTAGTTTTTCATCTATGTCTTTCAAAATAGCAGTTTTCTTTTTATCGGTCACTTCTTTAAGTTTTTTCGACAAAAATAATCTGCAAACAGAAGAAACATGTGTTAAAAGAGCTTAACAGAAAACAAAAAAGTGAGTAGCATTCGAATCGCTAAACCTCCAAATCTCATAATGAAGATTAGCAGTCATGGGTTTATTTATACACACAGACTTGGGAATGCAAGCCTCTTAACAAGAAAGAAAAGGAGTTTGGCACAGACAGCACTTTGGCATTTCCCATCTGTATTTGCATTACAATACCATTTATGCAATCTGCAGGTGCTGAACATTCTCCTGGACTCACTAGCTGTTCATCTTTCTATCTTAAGAATTCAGTTTGCTGCTTCAGTGCCGTATATGCTATTTGTCATCCAAGTCATGCACATAAATACATATTTATGAGTTTCATCACAGTGCTTTCAAAACACATGTCCTCATTTAACTCTGCACGACACACGGGTTCTTTTGCAGAAGCTTTTCTTCAGTATGCTTTCACTTACTGACACGCGTCTGTCCTCAGAGAGCTTTCCATTTTTAACTGACAGGTCATGAAATCTGTTGTTTACATTCATGATGCAGGACCACGTAAAGCTTCATGAATCATATTGATTAACATATCCATAGAAATGTTATCCTGCCCCAGGTCAGAAATGGTACTTCTTGTACTTATTCATTATTTACAAAAATAATGTACTTCCGTGTAGGCAAAACCAAGGGCTAGATGCTACTCATTGAGTAGGACCTTCAGATTTCCTTCACCACTGTTTGAGATGCCCTTTCTTTACTTATGATGTATTTTAACACACCCAGTGGGCACTTTTTTCCCCCC
>VZTL01050644.1:2668-29721 GCA_013400535.1 Scopus umbretta | reverse complement strand
TTTTTTTTTTTTTTATCTCTAGACCTTCTCTTCCCGTCTCCTTTTTTTGTGATAATTCTGGAGATAGCCTCCGACTTGGGAGCCCCAGCATGTGTAGTTTGCCCAAGCCCTACCACACGCCTGCTCTTCACGCGTGGCGCAGCTGGAAATCATGGTAAGTGACAAACTGCTCTGTGCTTCCCCTCTTGCTGAAGTATGTGAGATATGTCAGCAGTCTCGGAGTACTGTGCATGTTAGATGTGGAGGAATGCCTTTAGAGGACCTGGAGGGTGTTTATTGCCCGTCCTGAAATGTTTTAGTGCTGTAGCCATCACTTACTCTGGCATGGCAGCACTGGCATCTTTCCCTGAAAATTCTGGTTCCTGCAGCATAATCCTAACTGTGGTGCCAGGTGTTCTGAAAGGATGTGGTCATGTAAGCACTGTAGATGAGTACTTGCACAGGTTACCTTTGTTTCTGTATGTTTAAGAATAAGTTATTTCCTAGTTTCTGTTAATAATTTTATATGCAGCAAACACCATTTAATCGGTTCTGTCCATTCTATATAGGTCATATTTGGTTGCTGTAATAGTACTACATTATGTGTTGCAAAAGTTGTACTTTATTTGGTGCTACTTGTTCTTTATTAGTGGTATTTGATTTATTTATTAAGTGCTGGCAGTGTACTCAACATGGAAAATATGGTCCTGTTACCTTCTGATGTCTGCCTGTTGTGTTTCGGAAAACAGCGAATGTTTTTGTAGATTTATTACTGTGGTTGAGGTAGATGATGATTGGCAAGTTTTTTGAGTTAGATTTTCTGTGATATTGCATAATTAAAAATGCATCAGTTAACAAGCACTAGGTATAAGGAGTTGGGAGGGGAATCGGAAAGCTAAAAAAATCATTATACTTGAATGCAACTTAGTTCCTACAGTGTCACTGAGCTTTGTGTGTATCTAAACATGAGCATGCCTGTGTTATGTATCCGAAAGCAGTCATACAGCAAGGGACATATTCAGTCACTTCTTTGGTGTTAGCTGCTTTAACTCCTCTTTCAGATGTGTGCTACCTTTGTTAAAGCTGTAGAAGTGCTGAGCTTACTGCAGCCTTACAGACGTTTCTCTGAAAAGCAAAACTGTGGCGCATCCATTTTTATGTGTATTCCATGCTGCTTTAGAGCAAATTGTGCAGGCGAATTCCACCATTAATGGTGTGTAACCTCATTAATGGTTTAGGCCAGAAGCATCTTAAATTGTGCTTGCATTCTTCAGGATAATTTAAAGCACTCCTACAAGTTGTTGCTATTTGAATATGTCCCTAAAGTGTACGATAAATGCATTAACAGATTTTGGACCCCAAGACTTATAAATAAAAGGGGGGTGGAGGGCAGTTATGGGGAGAAAACAACATCTCCTAAACCATGAAGTGGTGATGAAAAGTAGACCAGCCAACATATTGATATTTTCTTTAGGAGACTCGGGAAGCTGGTTTTTGGCTTTTGTATTTTATAAAGCACTACCTCTAACCTCTTAGCTGTTTTGTTTGCTGCAATGTCATACTCCAGTTTTGTTTCTCCCCACTGCTCTGGGAATCTTTTTTCCTACTAGTGTGTGTTGTCTAAAGGAAAGACAGCTCTCTTGTTCTATAGAAGAAATGGCAAAAGATATGTGTTGGGTCTTTCTTCTACAAAAAAAGACGACATCTGGAAGGCACGTTTTTAAATAGAATTAGATCCCTTGATTTTCCCTTTTATATAAGGAATGTGAAAGTTATGTGAAAATGTATATATATTGTCACTAGAACTAACAATGATGAGGTTAGCTCCTAGTTGTTATGTTTCTTTCCGGTATTTATATCCCAAATTGTTGCTTGTAATTTCCAACCATTTATTTTCTGGAAAAGTTATATGTGTTTTCCTTTGTTTATATTTGAATTATATGTGTTGAGACAGAATAGGCAGCAGAGGAGTAACAGAATCATTCTTCCACTGTCAAGAGCTTGATCTCATCTTTGAACTACATTGATTAGAGTAACTTATGGAATAAATCCCAAATTATCGACTAGTGAAAAATGCAAGTGGATTCTGGATGAACCCAAGGACCTTGTGTCAGTATAACATAGATGAACAGGATCTTTAGGAAATGCCTCAAAGCGATTTGGTTTTAGCCCTTGAAACCAAGCCTAGGAAAAAAAAATGCAGTTTGACTTAGACTTTTCACAGTTCTATTTAAAAAAAATCTATTAAGCCTTGAAAGACTTCTCAGCCTGACACAGCGCAGTGAAATATTTTTTGGTGAAAAATACTTTTTTTTGTCAGAAAGGGTGTGAAAAGTGTTTTTTTTAAAAAAAAAAAAGTTACAAACCCCCTTTTCTTTCAGAAATAAAACTCCAAGGCTCCAAAACACATGAGCACTTCCATTTCTGTAGGTGCAGGGGGATTCTACTCTATATATAAAAACACATAAGCACATGCTTAACTTTTAGCAGGTATTAAGTCCCATTCATTACATTAGGACTTAAGCATATACTTGCATCTTTGAGAAGCAGGGCCTGCCTCATGTTAACTTCCAAGCTGAAAGTTTCATAAGGTGTTGAAGGTGGTCCAGCGTTCACTGACCAACAGTACCAAATGCTTCCAATGCAGCAAGCCAGATAAAGACCTGGTTTAATGGGATTCTGAATTACAATAAGTAAATTATAACAAACCCTGCTGACAGAAGCCTCTGGGCCGGGTCCAGGCCTGAAGCCAGACTGAAATTTCTCATGTAGCAGGTAATCAGTAAGATGAGAAACCAGCTGCGAGGGAAGGGCCTCTTTTGTGAAACGAGAAGGTACTCTGAGAGCCAAGTCTTATCCTGGTAACCTTTTCAGTAACACAGCGACAATTGGTGCTCTTCATTATCTGGACTTCAAAGGAGTTGCATTAATTGGAGAGGAAGCTGATTGTGTTATTGGAGCAGGCCACCCTGTTGGTTGTATGTGTGAAGAATGAGTCATTAGATTTACCCATTACTTTTCTAAACATTTCAGTGTAAGCAAAGCCCATAAGTAATTTCAAATGAAGGTTAATTGGTTATAGGGGGAAAGGATTACTAGACCGGCATTATCCCCATCATAGCATTTAAACTGAGCAATGTGATGACATTTCAAAACCATCTGGGACTTTTTTTTTTTTTTCCTCCATGATAGACTTTAAAATGATCCATTTTACTTAAAAACAATGAAGCTGGTGTTTCCGTGTCCTTTGTGATAATGTTTTTAAAGCAGTTGTCTCTAGGGTTTAGTGCACGTTTTGGCAAACAGCCCAACATACCCAGTCACCAGATTGAGTGATGCACATAGGTGAGCGTATCTGTCAGCCTGCCATTTACCCTTTCTTTTATGGAGTTTTTTCCAAGATCATACTAGAAGTGTCTGAATACTGTAGAAGGGTTTAGAACTTGAGTACATTTTGTAAAATACGTCGTGATTTGAGCTGTATATCTGGATTGATGTTTCCAATTAGTTTTCCTGGTGACATATGGCAATCAATTCCTCTACGAGATCCAGAGAGTGGAGCTCATTGTATCTCTTTGTAGCAGGTGACGTTCCTGAGTTCTTGCTCCTCATCTGACATCTGTGGTGTCCAGGTGTGATGATGGGACTGAGGTCAGTTATTGTCTTCCCGAAAGACGATAGCTTTCTTAATAGTATCTTGTTCACATGGAAAAGCAGAAGTAACCATATCAGATCAGGGAAGCAGCTAATCCAGGGCAGCATATCATGGGGTATGAAGCTAGCAGTAAAAGGAGTTGACTTAGTAAGCAGCAAGGTCTGGTGGGATCCATTGTATCTCTGAGAGTAGCCTGTTGGGCAGGGCACGCAGTGCACCCACACGGCTGTAGAGATATCCTGGGAGCCTGCAAAGCAGAGCTCCAGAGCGGACTGCCTTCGCTGCAGCGCTTCAGAGGGGGACAATGCAGATGCTGGCGGTGTCCCTAACAGAGCTGCTCTCGGACACCAAAGTCCATCAAAGCAAACCTGGACCAAGGGTGAAAAGGATTATATGGAACAGGCAGAGTTTCCCCTTATTCCGCAAAACTTTTTCAAAATATCCTGCTGTACTTCTTTCTCCATTTCAACTCCCTTTCCTTCCCTCGCAGATTAATTGGGGATTCCTACAGAACTGTGGAAGTAAGAATCATTTCGCTGACTTTAATTTTTAGTTTTAAAGTTAGTTTTCTAACCTAAGTTAGTCAGTCAAAAAAAGGTGCCCCACTGGAGAGCAATTCATCTATCCTGCCTGCTGCATCTTTCATGTTCTTTGTCCACTGAACCAAATGACAAGCTTAGATGACTTTATGCCTACTTTTTCATCATCTACAATTTGCTGAGGTGGATCCTAAATTTTGCAGAATCTTCCCCAGTGGATGCAGGGGAAGGTTAATCGTAGCATTTTTAAGCTTCAAGGTTTGGATTTTGCAAGTGTAACACTTCTTTTGATTAAGATTTTTAGAACTGAACTTCTTAGCTTTTAGGAATAAGAAAGTAATAATAATCAACAATGTTTGCTTAATAGGCAACCAAAAAAAACCCTAAAAATTAACCAAATTCCCTTCTGTTTTGTAGATATTTTTTTTTTGCTTTTGGTATCTATAGTAAATATGATGATTTTATTATAAACCAGTGTGGAGGAGAGGTTGTGGTCCAAAAAATGTAGACCCTTTTGTGAAGCAAATAACTGTTGGGAACTGGAAATTCTGGTTTCCATTCTGGGACTAGAGGAGCCCAGTGATCTGTATAGACTGTGCATCAAACTCATCAGGAGAACACATGCTGAAAGGAAGCATGGCAGTCACTGGCCATGTTAGAAACACTGCTTCAACTTACAGTCCTGCTAGTTTCTCCTCCTTCAGGGGCTTCTTTAATAAAATTGGGTGGCTGCTATTTATCTATTTCTAGCAAAGGCAAGTAAGCAGAGTTGATTGAAATTGCTTCCTTTATAATGGCTGTGTGAGAGAGAATTGATTTTCTTGACCAAAGAAATTTTCCACTGAAAGTATACCTTCTGTGAAAATGTTTGATCTTTTTGCTTGAGTCGAGTGCCCCATCCCACACCCTGTCCCTTGTGTTTCTAACTGGAAAGTCATAATTTTCTGGGCTTGCAGAACTGTAGGCAAATAATAAGAATAGTAATAATAAAAATCCTTGCCAGATCTTTTTCTGAGAGTTTCTTCCATAGTACTGAAAGTATAATTAGTGGAAAGGGCTGGATTACAGCTCAAGGTCATCTCTTACTCCCAGTCTGATGCACTGTTCTCAGAATGAGTAGTAGCATCTTCTGCTGTATTTCTTAGCAGAAAGTTGTTGTTCATGCAACTCACACGGGCTGTCCAACGCAGCCCAGGTCCATTCCTGGTTGTTGCAGCGTGCTGGTGACTACTGGGAGCTGCAGCTTGCTCTTAGCAAATTGTGAAAACGTTCTAGTAGCTAGCCCCTAAGAAGCAATACTGAATGTGTCTTAAGCCTGAACTGATATATTCAAATTTGGGTGGATTTTCAGGCAGGAGCTTGAGTGCATTACTCATCTTGGCCTATAACTTAAATTTCTTCTTCACAGCATAATAGTACTACATCTCTTCAAAAAGTAGTTGGGGCAGAGAATAAGGATAACTCTGGACAAGATATTTCTCAAAAATTTCACTGGTCTATCCTGAACATCTGAGTCTAAGCAAAATAATGGGCATGGAACATATCAGGCTAAAATATCCATTTTGAAAAACTCATGAGCAACTGAAAACAGAGCAGATAAAGAGAATTCTTTGGCAGCCATAGCTATAGATATAGCTACCACTTAAAACACAAATGTTTCCAAACTGTAAGTGCTTATATCACAGAGATTACCATATCATCACAAGCTGTCATTTGTCCTCATATCAACACAATGTGAAATCCCTGTGAACGTAAATACAGATTAATCTTCAAGATACTTGGCATACCAGCTCTGCAGAGCACCTCTTCAGTATCGTCAGAAACCATGTTCTGCGCAACCACCGCACGGCCTCACTGAGGCTTTTAAATGACTGTGGGGTCAACGTCCAGCGCCTGGCCTTCTCCAGTCACAAACATTTCAGCACGTGCCAGGCAATGGATTTGTCTCCGTTATGTTTTGAATAACACTCCCTTGAATAGGAAGCAATAATCCAAGAGGAATTTTCTACTACTATTACTAACCTTCTAATAGGAGCTCATATGCGATAATTAGGCCTCTCAAATATGGTTTGGAGAGTGTATTTTTTTCAGGCCAGTTTTCTTTTTTTTTTTTTTTTCATTTGGTAATGCCTGAAAATATTTTACTGCTTAAAAGACCATTTTTTAAAACCAAATCCTTTGTGATTACTAAGGTATAACTAAGACATTTGAGCATTAAACACCCTTGTATGTGAAATCCCTGGAGTTTTGCTACAGTATGGCTCTAAATTTACAATGAAATTACAGAGCTGGAAGAAGGATCGTAACTGTATAGAAGAACGCTAATACAGTTCTTTACATGTCTGCTTAATAAAGAATCCTTCAGTTCTCAATTTAAAAACAAAAAAAAAAAAAGTAAAGGTTCATTAAACTTGGTACCATAATACATGCTACATTTATTGAAGAAAAACATTAAGTCAATACCCAAGGCCCTTAGCTGCAGTGTGTTCAGAAAGCAAAATAATTAAATTGATATTGTTTCCTTTTTTGACAGGGTCTCCCATGGGAGGGGATATTATTTGGCTGCACCAGTAATGGCTCTCTATCTGTGCAAAGAACTCTTATGTTAAATTAAAACCTCTCTCTATTTATCAAACAGCCGAAACTAATAAACAAAACTATGGCATTAACAGTAAACTGCTACTAGGCTATTACTTTCTGCATCAGAGTATTATTTATAATTCAGTTTAGACAAAGCATCTGCTCGTCAGGGAGTGGTGAGACATGGTGGTGACACAAGAGCTCTTTGCTATTTGGACACAGGAATCAAATTGTTTTGCAGTCCCTGTGGTTGGAAACAGTTTCTACAGGGAAAAAAAACCACACCAAAATCCCTTCAGAAGTTTTTAAGAAATAGGTTATTAAAAGGAATGCCTAAAGTACTGTTTATAACAAGTAATGCTAATTGGAAGGAAGCATCACCTCTATAAAATAAAGGAGTTTCAAAAGAAAAAAAAAAAAGGAAAAACATGTACATGAACAACTTTTGCCCTTGTGATTTTATTTATTTATTAATTTTTATAATAATCAAAAGAATAATGTTGGTTTTTTGGCAGCTAGGGTTTTTAGCACTAGAAACTCGGTATGTCCTTCAGTATAGTACTTTGCTTAGTGCACATCAGACTCTAATTTTTAATTTCTAAGGAAATCCCTCAAATCAATGTATTTATATTCTAGGTAGGCAGATAGAAAGACAAGGTATCATTCAAAAGTCATGCAACAGGTTGCATGATATGAATACTCTAAAAAGGGAGACCAAAATTTGAATTTGCAACCATTTTGAAACATTAAATAGCGTATTTAAAAAATTCCTGTCATTAAGTTAAGGCAGCTTCTCTGGGAAGCCACCAGACATCCCACTAATGCCTATATGTAATATGCCCATACATAAGAAAAATGAGGAAAAGAAAATCAGATACCTCAGCCACTGCCAGCCAGTAACGACCAGTGGAATTCAGCTAACGTAGACAATTTAATTTTAATGCCTAGTGGGAATTTGATTAAAGCAATTAGGGAATAGTCCATAGTCCAAATCATGCATCTCTCTATTTCATGTTATTTTCTTTAAAAACCTTTAGCAGTCTTGGCCTCTGAAACTATATGTAGTAAGTCTCCTGAAAACTTTTAAACAGGGTTATAACTTTGTTCATATAATAGTGGCATTGAAGTGAGTGAGGCTACTTGCAAAAGGGAAATTATATATGTGTTTAAGTGTTTGCAGGATCTCATGCTAAGTACTTGGAACAGAAAGCTCTTCCATAGCCTGCCTAAACCCTAACCCTAAATACAGCCTTTCCTCTCCAGCAAAGTGCCTGGGCAAAGGCCGATCAGCCCCGAGAGAGAGAAATTCAGGGGCGCAGTTGCAGGCCCCAGGTTCAGGGTGAAGTAGATGGAGCTGAGAGACTCCAGTCACCAGGGAAGTTCAGTGATTTCTTAGAAACAGGCTGCTTAGAGTGTCTGATTGTTATGGTGATATAGGTGGAAATTAAGGGGAATAAACCTCTCATAAACATATATGAAGCTGCAGCCATGGCTATGACATCACTGGCAGCCAATCGGGTAACTAACTCCATTTTGGTCCATCAACTTCTACAGCCATTTAAAATTTTTTATTATTCTACCACATGAATCTGGACTGCAGCCACTCACCATAAGACAGGCTGGACTAATAAATCTTTGGCACACGTAACCACCATGTTTAATATAAACCAACCCATACACTTTTTTTTTAATATGATTTATAAAACAGAACATGAAGCTACCTACATCATCTTTTCTAGCTACAGCAGATACGGTTATTTATCACGCATTTAATTATGAACAGCAATTCAGTCATGTTACCTGACCTTAAGGCCTTATGATTACCTGATCCAACATATTTCACATGATAAAAATGTCAAGCTCGGAGAAACCCACCAGTCTGGCTTTCTGTGAAATCTAATTATAAACAACAATGTTAGAAAAAGTTTAACAGTTTAAATAGTCAAGGCAGTTATTCATTTTGTAAGTGTTTGTTTTGATTGAAATGATAGCCGAAAGGGCACCATGCAGCTTGGTACGATATGAATAGTGCAGCTTCATCTCACCCACCTTCATTTTGGCTGTTCAGCATGAACTTGGGGAGCTCAGCTGCGCCTCTGGGAAGATCTCTCCACAGCGCTGAGGGATGCGTATGTCCCTCTCCCTATATAACCTCCATCTCTGGCCTGCGTTGGTGCGTAATAGGGAAGAGAAGTCAGTGAATCTATTCATAGGAATGCGCTCAGCCCTCCTCTTAACTCTTCATCTGTGGCTCCACAGGTCATGGTGCTTTGAAACGCACAGTTAAATTGTAGAAGTTGAGTTTGAAGCTGGCATGAACTGTATTATAACAGGCCTTATAGATGGCTAGGTAAACTGCCAAGGTGAAATCCTGGCCCACTGCAGGTAAAATTCTCACTGATATCCCGAGTTTAGGAATTTGTCCCAGACTAACCATTTCTGAATGTTTTCCTGTGCCTTGCACCTTTGTCTTGCTCCATACATGCAGTTCACTCAAGGTACAGAGGTTCACGAGGAAGGGGAATGAAAGGGAGGAGCATCTGCTTGTGGGAAACTCTCATGCACTGCCAGTAACAATAACGACAACAGTGGCAACAATAATGATAATTTCTCCAATCACAGCGGTGACTAAGAGCTTTAGCTGGAAACTTGGATGATACTGTGCCTGTACAAGGCAGGTCTTGTACAAACAAAATTGAAAGATAAACATTGGCCCCAGGAGTGTTGCTTTAAGATATGTGATATCGTGCCTTAGAATAAAGATGAGAAATGCATTTTAGTATATACTTCCTATGACTTTTCATTACAAATTGATTTTGCTGCCTGTTGAGTTGTATAAAGTTGGAAAGAATGAATTTACTTTGATATATTAATCACATAATTTGACACATATTAATTCAATAGTTATAAGTCAATGCATTACAGTTTTTCTCCTGGGAAATGAGTAAGTATGTTTTTATATATATTTTAATTTGTCACACATTACATCTCTAAATATGTTCTAACATACAGCAATACTTTCTGTAGTACACTAGATCTTCCCATTCCTTCTCTTTTGTGGGATAGTAGATGAACCGAGATGACCTCATGCTACAGCTTTGCTTCTCTGGAAAAATGAAGCTGTCGACAACATAGGAAAAAAATCATAACCACAGGAAACAAAACGTTCACAGGAGCTGGGCTAAGCCTATGGAACTTGTTGCCAGACAAAATAAGAATGACCAGCACGTGTGCCACACTAAGCACTCAATGCAAGAACCGATTATTCAACCTAGCTTTCCCATGACAGTCCTTTCAGGCGTCCTTAGACTAAATGTTCTTCCGGTTGTAAGACTATGAGAAGGTCAAAAATGTTTGGAGGTTGAACAAAATGGCAAGCTTACACATGTTTCCCTGGAAAATGGCTAGACATTACAGCGACAGTCTGATACAGTCCTGGACAGTTACTAAAACAATAAAGCAAATAATCTCTTCTTGTCTGTAGGAGTGGCAGCATTTTGAAACATTTCTAAAGCCACGTAAAATCTCACAAGCCCAGGACAATCCATTATACTTACTATTCTCTCTTATCAACTCCCCAGAAAATATCAATCAAATCATTGGGCAGTAAACAAATATAGAGTAGGCACCTGCAGTTGGTGCTCTCCTATACCTTTAATTTTTCAACCTCTTGTATGGTTGTGTCCTCATGGTACCAATTAATGAAGTTTAAAATGCAATAACTTGCTTTAGTGAGCAATAGCAATATTTTCATGCTTTTATATTTTGTGCCTCATGGGAATCTTCAGTAAAATTCACTTGAAGCCCTGACCCGTGATGAAGATGCTCCCTCAAAAAAAGTTGCTGAAATAAACTTTCAGTTCAAAAGATGCTTTTCCATTTCCCAAACTGTCTTGTGGAAACAGCTACCCAAGGTATTCAGAAACAGAGTGTTGTCATGATCATTGTGTGCTTGATATTAGAAAGTGGAATAGGGCTAAATCTTCCCAAGAGAATACCAATGCTTTTGCTTAAAATAATCTAAGCACAGAAGTGTCTGATTTCAGTCATACTGTCTAGTGTGAAAGACAGATACATATGCTGCAAGACGTGTATGGGATTTGGATGTTAGTGTGGGGCTGGCCTAACTCGCCTTTTTTCTGAGTCACATACCAAAATCTTCATGTGATCAAAAGCCACAGAAGATGCATACTGTCTACGGAGGGGAACGGGAGGTCCTGGCGTGATTCACAGACAGTAGCTGACAACAGCTCCCAGAGGACCCATTAATTTAAGGTTGGAGCAGGTCTAGCTCATGCCAGCCGTGTTGCTGGATCCCTGAGCAGCCCATTGATTTTGGCTTAAGCAGCTGCTGCTGGCTCATTTCCTTCCATGGCCAAGAAGTTGAATTCCTCCTCCTTTTTTGCCAGCACAGTCTTCTGACTGGCCATGTGATTCAGCTCTCAGCTTGGGCCAGTGCTTAACCCTTTGTGCAGGGCTGTGCTTTGGTGTGTACACAGTTCAAGAAGGGTGTAGGCTGCTGCTGTGCAACTGATGATCCTGGTAGGAACCCAGATAGATATCTGCAGCAAGCAGAATGGTAACATACTTCAGCCTGTGAGAAAAAAAAAATAAGCATTCCTTTCCTATAAATGAACAAATTGGGCTTTTTGTTGTGACCTTGCAAGAACATACGTGGAGTTACACAGATCCATTTTCTTAAGACCGAAGGAAGCTAGCAGAAAACCCTGGGAAGCCACCTCTGATGCGTGCAAAGCTGAACAGACCCCAGCAACTGAAGTACTGGAGGGCGAATGGTACATAAATCTACAGTAATGTAGACCTGGGGAGGAAGAAGGAATTGAAGCAGAAAAAACTCAACGCAGAAAACTCAACAGAAAACAGTGTAAAGGCATAACTTTAAGTAATGTCTCAATTTTTTGCTTATATACATTTTCATACATCTATATTTATATCTTTCTCTCCACATATATATATACACAGATATAGATGCACACACATATTTTTTATATATATATACATATGGGCTAATCTGAAGTACCTTTGAGGACTGAAAAATTGCTCAGTGGTGGTAGAACCAGAGAGGAGGCAGTCTCCAACCGCTGGCTCTACTTGTAATAAGAAATCTTCAAAAGCTACACTGATACGAGGCAGTACAAGCTATCAACAGAAAAAGAGAAGTATGTGAGCAGACACGGTATGTTTTCCAATTTTTTAGCCAACAGCATACCTGAAGGCGTTTTGCCTGCCTACTCCTTTCAGAAGCGGTACAGGGACCCAGGATTTCTTCACACAAGTGAGGCCAAATGGAGCTTGAAACTGTTCATCTCATCTGCATCCTAACCGGCCTTTTTTCTGCCTTCAGACAGTAAAATAGCAGAGTACAAGTGAGCTGGAGCTTGAAATTTGGAGACCCTTAGGCGCTGGATAAGCATGGGACAAACGACCATTAGTGGCACAATTATCACTCCCAGTCACAGAAGATAATCCTTTGCTTAGCTTTTAAAAAGCCGATACTGTGTGTGTCCCTCACAAAAAAAAGGAAAGAAAAAAAAAAAAAAGAAATCCATCCATTCAGACCTGTGTTGTGAAAACTCCAGTGTGCTTGAGCAATGCTTATGGAATAAAAATAGTGAACTAGAGAAAGAAGACTTACTTAACAGCTGGGGACAAGGTTTCAGCTCATGAGATGCCCTGTGGCAACAAGAAGCCCAGAGGAAAGAGCGTGGGTTTTGACAACAGCAATTTGTAAAACATCTTGTGTAAACCAGAAGCACGTAAACCAGAAAGAGAGCTTAAGATAAAGACATCAAACAGCTGCACACCAAAAGAAGTGTTTCTAGCTAGTTCAGACCTGGAAATTAAATACTCTTATCTCTAAATGTGTTAAAATGTATAGTGAAGCAAAAAGGAAATGTGAGGCAACATTAAATGAAAGGGAGAAGCTTCCCTGAGCGTTAGATATATAATCTGACACTAAAAATACTGTGTGATCTCTTCCAAGTCTTTCATAATTACCCACATGCAAGCAGCTACTTTTAAAGAACAGAGTTGAATTAAACCTAAATTAATATTAATAATTTAAAAATGAACACATTTAAGGCACCGAATCTTAGTATTGGCTGTCGATGTTTGAGCACAGGCTTTTTATTTTAATGGCGTTTTAGGTTAATGGTCTTCTGATAAGTTGAAGGGATAGCAATCTCACTAGAAAAAGATCACTTATTTAGTAATAAGGGTTTTTCTGCAAGGCCGAGGTGATACAGATTTCCAATCAGGTTCATGCAGACTAAACTGATGTGACAATTTAACATTCAAAGCTTTTCACTTTGCATGTTCTAGGTCACATCTACCCTGCTTTGAAAGGTGTAACTGCAGAAGAGAGACATGAAGAACGAATTTTGCTGTGGGCACTGTGGGGATAGCAGAGAAGCTGGTGCAGCTAGCCTCGGTGTCTAAAGCCACGCTTTACCACGTAATGGCTTTCAGGTGGGCAAATTTGTCGTGGCTCTGCTGTTACTGGCACCTGAGCTAGTTGGGTTAAAACTCAGTTATATTGGTTCTGTCTGTAGGTGCTAGGATGATGCCTTTGCTCGCAGCATAGTTGTATATTTGAGATGAGGACAAGCCATTTCTCTCTGCTATGTATAAACCCAGAGGTAGGAATTAACATCTGTTTCTGTAGTGCACAGCATGTATAACGTACATGGCACTGTTTCTTCATTAGAGATCAGTTTGTAAATAGGATTCTTTGCATTGTACCAATTTTGAATGGATTTCTTTTTTTTTTTTTTAAAAAAGCAACAATCAAAACCCAAACAAACCACCAAAACACCAAGATAGTGATTGAAAGTAAGAGAAGTGGTGAATCTGCTACTCTGTATATGCTTATTATTTAGCCATTGATTTTTGGGGAGGACAACCATTATCAATTACGGCAAAGCTTTATTTAAAGACTTTTAACTCAGATTTCTGGAAACTGAGTGATGTATAAAGCTGATGGTTGGAACCCTCCTCAATGATTTATTGTAATGTAACATTTGCTGCAATAAACTATGCCCTCAATTAGACCTGAGCAACGCCATTAACTTTAGTTATATCACGGCTGTAATGGAGAGTATAATTTGGCCATCTGGGAATAGAATATACAATTAAAGCTCCACAGGGTAGAACAAGCAGAAGAAATTTGCCCTTCAGGTAGAGTTGTCAGAGAAATTATAGGTTGCTTTAGTTATTCTCTCCAACCTTAACAAATCCTATTAATGACATAGTTGCAGTACGTAGTTTCCGGTATATGGTGGTTGGTAGAACAAATACTGTTTATGTTTTTTCCCTTGCTATCTTGCAGGTGAACAGAGATCAGCAATTAAAGTTCTTGGGCACTGACTTTTTGCTCAGGAAATAGGAGAGCAGAAGCTGAGTAAACAAGATGAGTGCATTTGCAGCAGCTGGCTGTGTGCTCTACAAAAATTGGCAACCGCGGTTCAGGACCAAGCCCTGGCAGAGGATGCATAGGGCTTGGAATCGAGGGACTGAGGAAGGAGTAATTTTTGCTTATTTGACATAATACCATAGCAACAAGCTGTTATGTTGCAGAAGGTAAAGCAAACAAAGAGCTGTAGGCAGATCCCTGTGATAAGAATGAAAGAGTTTTTCATCCCAACCACTGTAGTAGAAAGCAAAGAGTTGACAGTGTTATTAAACACTATTGATAGTCCATTCAAATCCTTTAAAAATTTCTCTCTTGCATTTTTTATTTACAGAGAGAGATGTCAGAGGGAACTTTTACCCAGTATGCAGGGCTATTTCCATATTTGCTTTTGGTTCATCTTCCTAAGATAAATAGGTTGGTTTGTCAGTATTCGCATCTGGTGGATTTCAAGGGCTTGAAATCAGTGAAAGATAAACTGTGAGGGCATTGGAAGTTAAAGTTCCTATGGAAAAGCTGTGGGACAGGTAGGGAACATCAGCCAAAACAAGCCACTGAGGACTCAAGCCATGTTAAACCCCAAATGGCTATGCCCAGGAGGTATGAGAGAGCCCGTGGTGTTCCTGCAGGTTTGGTACATGAGTTTCATAACGCCTTCCGTGGCAACCTGAGCTCAATCTCAGTCCAGGTGCCCCCAGGCTGCAGCAGTTTTCACATCAGAAAATTCCTCAAGGAAGGATCTTTGGATTGTGTCTGATTTTTGACACCTGACACTGCCAGCAGGTGCAGGTCCACATAGTTGCCCTCATTGCTTAATCTGCACAATTTATGTCCAGATCCATCTGCCATGCATTTACCAAGAAGCACGATAAAGACTTCCCTTCTGTACTCAAACACAGCAGTCTGGATACTTTAGAAGCAAAATGGTTTTGGTATTTGTGGCTTACTCCTGTACTGAAAGCTGTGAAGTTTCCATACCAGTGCAGTTTGTGTGTACCAATTGCCCTTGAGTTTTAGGCTCCTCTCGAATTGGTTCCAAGTTTAGCTGAAGCTGTGCTAAAATGAATGACAAAGTTCAGCTCCCTTGTGCCATCCCATTTTCAGTCTTTTCTGACTCAAGCAAACGTGTTGCACCGCTGTATTTCAGACATGGCCTCAGGGGTTTCTGAAGGGTCGTATTGGCTTATAAGCATATCTAGATCTGAGTCTAAGACATGAGAGGAAGCCTAAAATGATGAGTAGCATGAAGAAAGTAATATCTAAGTTAAAGAAAAACCTCACAAAACCATCTAAAATGTGACTAGCTTGACTATATAGAAAACGTATGTGACATTGGAAACAATAGGGAAAAAAGATTTATTTAGGAGTAGAACTTCCACCCATTGGTTTAAATTATGGGATGGAAAGGAAACAAAGGGAGAAGAGAAAATTTTGATGAGAAAAAGAAAAACCTTTTTCAAATTCGTGAGTATATGGAAACCTTTCAGTTACGTTTAACAGAATTGGCCTGAAAAATTGCAATGAAAAAGACCATTTGTAAAATTTGAAATGATCTGTAAAAATAGCACTGTGTGCTAAATAAACACCTAGGAAATCCAGGCTGTTTTTTTCCAGAACAGGACCCAATTTATTTCTCTTTTCCTTCCATACTTCTTCCAATTTATTTTGTAAAATCCTAATTAATGCATAAAGAAGAGGTACGAAAGGCATATCCAATATCTTTGCCTATTTAACTGAGTGAATTATTCCCTGCAACGCATGTGCATTTTTTACATTCTTACTAGAATATCTGAATAAGTAACTTGTCATTACTAACTTCCTCTATTTTCTTACAGTTTATCTACTATTACCTATTCAACTGGAATAGGAAATACATTTGTACCTCTCATAACTTTGTATTAAAAGTCCCAACTGCTTCTTTAGGCTATTTTTCTCTTACTTTTATAAGCAACTTTTGCTCCTGAATTTTATATGCTCTCATTCCTATAATCCTTTGAGACAATGGCAAATACCCACTCATTTCAAAAGACCTGTTATTTAAACACTTGGCTTGCTTACTTTTTTGGTGTGGGGTATCATTATGAAATTGTGCTTCCTAATTCTGCTGCTGGCTTCATTAGCACTGTTGGTGCCGCAGCCTTAGTCAGGGGACACAGCACTGCATCCCATGGTGAGGACTGACATAGTGTAGCTGTGCACTGGTGGAGAACGAGAGAAATGGAGAATGGTTTGAGTATGCCTCCTTCTACTTGCAATTGACACCTTCTAGTTCATGTGTTGAAAGGGACAGGGGCTTCTTTATGCTACTTGTAATTTTGTGAGATGGCTGACTACTCCAAACTGCAGTGGAAAACTGAAAAAAACCCACAAACCTTGTAATTAAGATAAGCATGCTTAATAGCATTTTGTGGATGGGGTTCTCCACCATCTTGTACTTCCTGACTGTGTAAAATGCTGTGAAAATGGAAGGGGTTGTATTCCCTCAGTAGAAATGACTCTCCAAGCTGAAAACACTGGCTATGTGCATCCTGTAACACCACTACATCATGAGGTAACCTGTAGCTGGGAACGTATGGGCACACGGGAGCCTTTCCCCAACCTTGCAGGACACAGGCACACCACGGCTAAAATGAGCAAATGCTGAATGCTGCTTGCACAGCACTGCTTGTGAAAAAGTAATGTTTAAAGACAAGTGTAGGCAAGTGAATGTAATACCTATGCTATTTTAAAGATGTTTTCTTGGACTGGACACAGCCTTACAGTGCCAAGTCAAGGAATATTTGACAGAAGAAATATCCCCAGCAGTGGCATGTGGTCTGTGACTCTTGGTCTCTTTATTATGACCTTTGCTGATTTTAAAGCCCCTTGCTAAATGTTCAATAGCCGCTGCTAGCCTGCTTATCTGTAAGACTTTTGGGAAAGAGAATTATCACTGTATATATATAAAACCAAAGAAACAAAATCCAGTAAATCAAAACCAAGCCCTTTGCTTCCTAAAAATAAAGTGTTGAATGTGATCCTTTCAAACAGTGTTAGAAATAATTTCTCCTTCTAAACATTCAAAAATTTTGCTATTTTAAAATATATAATAAGAGATAAGCTCCCATCAAAGTGAATACTGATTATTTTCCTTGGAAAAGTCTCTTTGTTCTTTTTTCATGACATTTTGTCTAGGTTAGTGGTATCTTTGCAATAGAGTGGTGTGCATATTCCTCAACATGGGTGGGGAGTCAGATAGCCAATTATTTAAATGAAACAATGGTTGAGTTAGGAGGTTAGATGAAAACCAGATTATCATAATATATAAATTATACAACCACATCAGAGCGTGTGACGCTGAATAGCTGTTTGGATTTGCTATCAGGTTCTGAGACATTTTGTGTAAAACGCTGATTTCTGCTTGGCTGCTTACCACAATGCTTGCATAAAGGGCAAGGAGAGGAACACCAAGTACTCCCCCGTTCAGAGCACTACGTTTCTAAATTTGTGGTCTTTTCTTGCATGTGACACCTAGAGTAGGGCAGATTACATTAGTTAATGGTCTGCAGAATGATATGCGGTGCTCTCTTGGCCACTCTCCTTTCTAATGCTTAACAACTCTGTATACAAAACTGGGACAAGAATTTAACCTACTCTTTGCCATCCATCAGAACACCATGAAGTGCCTTTATTGAGGGGAGGAAGAAGTGACAGGGGAAGAAAGGAAGTGGTAGTAACTGTAGACAAGCCAGGTGCAAGCTGGCTGCCTAAATGCATGCAGCTCATGCCTAAGTGGGCATAAAAGCTTCTCTACAGGGATATTGAGTGGTGAGATCCTCACCCCAATTATATAGCTTGATATCAGAAATCTCTCCACTTTCTTCCTTGAATTTACTCCAGATTCATGCAAGTGTAACTGAGATAATTAATGATAGACTGTCAGGATCTTTCTTTTTTCATTGCAGCCAGGAGCCAAGACATGGATTGGCTCATGTTGGATAAATGAGACCGTGCTAGTAGTCTGTGCTAGTTAATAGCAATGAAAGGGCTCTGTGCTTATTTAATTAACTGGCTCTTTGTTAAGAGAGCTATTTCAATGTTGTGGCTGTGCCTAGTAATATAGTTTGATTTCTCAGTGCTTCCTTCAAACTGCAATTTGTGGCAATTTTTTTCCTTCTAACAAAAACGTTATTGTTGCATGGAGTATGCGTATTTCTTGCCTTGCTGCTCACTGGTATTTAGCCTGTCGCAGGAAGATGGTATTTACCAAACTGTTACAGCTTAAAGGCTCTGTCTAGGTGGAGGGGTAAATGTGATCTATATTGAGCCTTGAAACAAGGTTTGCTGATTATTTTTCCCCTGGAAATCATGTTGACAGGCAGGTGGCACGTGCTCGACTCTCACCCTGACATGGATCCTGGACAGAGCCAAGTTGGGATGCATCTGGGACTGAGAGACTGTGAGTGGTGCCTGGTCCTATACTTCAGACACAGTCTTAGAACTTCAGATGCTTAATATCTGGCTTGTAATATTGCTCTTGGCCTACAAAGTCTATTTTTGCCTTCGTCCTGTTTTGCAGTTCTCCACTAGTCCTCTGTCCTCTCCTATGCTATAATTCTTTTGCCTTCCTAATTCAGACCAGCTGATAAAGAGGAATTTTTTGAGCATAGCCTTGTCACTGTAGGGGAGTCAGCTACTCTTCATGTATTCAGTTTCATCTCTACAGATACTAATTTGATTTTAATTTTCTTGTAACATGTAAAAGCATAAGAAAGGCCTGTTGGATCAGATCAGTGGTCCATCTAGCTCTCTGACAGTGAAGAAAGAGATGCTGTTTAGGAAGGTCATGTGAGCCTGACTTCTCTCTGCAGACTATTCCTCTCCCATCAACATTCACAGCTGTTGGATTAAGGGTGCTCGAGGATACAGCCATTCCTATTTCTTACAGTATCTGTTTGTGGACCTGTTGTCCCTACATTTGCCTACTTCCCTTTTGAACCTCCGGATACTATTTACCTTCACAACCTGAGCACTCATCAAATATCTCATACTCAGTTAGAGTCCACTGCTAGCAAAACCGCAATTGGGCTGCACTGTTAGCACCGTCTAGCAACGGTGCCTTTCCCATCATCTTTCTTCTCCTGTGTAACAATATAAAGACCTTTCTTCTGTTTTATCAGCTGTATTTCCTGTGGTCTTCTCTCTGTAAAGAGTCAACTGTTGCCTCCACTGAAAGATTTGGGAAGAGGGGAAAGAGGTTGTTTGGAAATTCAGTGTCCCCAAAATGGTGAGAGTCCAGAGCCTGTATAAAGTTTTCCTCCGCAGTGTTTTGCTTGTCTATTCATGACATTCCTCATAAGTATCTCCAAATGGGCCTCTGCAGCATGTTTCATACATCATTTTGTTCGTCTGTAGCACTGACTTGTCACATCTCTTTTAAACAGAGCTGGAAACTTCAGGTAGACTCATTGCCATATGTACACAGGCTGGTTTTTGCAATCTTATTCTTTAACCCTGCAGCTTTGTACTCCTCTCTCTAAGCAGTGATGAGCTTGATTATTTAGTCAGATAAGGCATTTGCTTTATTACAATTTCTTCTTTTGGACCAGATGCAGCCTGAAGCAGCAAGGCAAAACAGCTTGTTACTATTTGACTGTTTTATCTTCTAAAGGAAGAAAGTGCGCTCCATCATTAAAAATAACAGTATTGCACTTCTTCCAAACCAAAATATAGTGGTACTTGTGAATTAATATTGAGAAAGGATAACAGAAGCCATTTTTGCAGGAACACTTGTAGTGTCACAAGCAAAATTTGGTACCATGGACATGAGATAGATTAAAATCTGAATGTGTTTCAAAATGGTGTGCAGAGACATTTAATGCAGCAGTTATTTAAACATGTTTAATGAATAGTTCACAGGGCACACATCATTGCAAGAAAAGAGAAGAAATACTAGTGCATTAAACTGTCTCAGGAGGTAGATCTTTATAAAGGGCTTCTAGCTAAGGTACAGGAATAAAGGTTGAGGAATAAAGAACAAAGCCAAATAAAAGCCAGAAAGGGCAAAAGAAAGGAAGGAAGGAAGACAGAAGGTGGTAGGTGGAGTTTGAGAGGATTAGAACTGGGATTCAGCACTAAAACTGGCAGTCTGGGTCTAAAGGAGGAAAAAAATGGAAAAACATTAAGGGAGAACATTTGTGAAACAGGAATTAAAACTTGGATTGTTGTGGAAGGGTCAGAGGGAGTGATAAGTATTTGAAAGTGTCTGTGTGAATGCAAGATGCATGACAAAGAAAACAAAGAGACTAGAAATACACAGAGAGCATTGGCATCATTAATCTAACTGGAACAGAGAGAGGAAGCAAAAATCTGTTAGCGATAAATAGCGTAAGATAATGTATAGATCATGCAGAAGGGAACAGATGGGAGAGAAGGTTTGGAAATAAATAAAACTGATGATTATGGGCGAACACATAGAAGAAACTATGTGCTTAGAAACTCTGCTTAACCTCAGCTCCCACTGTCTGTAAGAGTGGTTTTCCAGTTGTTGAATGGGTTTTTGGTACATCTAAGTAGGATGGTTTGGTGAATGTTTTTCTCTCTAAAAGAAATACCTCAAAAAACTCTACAGCCATCCTCACAAGTGCAGCAGCATTTCTAATCTGGCAATCCTCTCCCTTGTGTCTGCTGAACGGCCCAGGGAGTTGTGGCATCCCCAGTTTATCAGAGCAGCTTTATCAGAGGGCAGGTGAGTGACGCATGAATAGCAGACCACTGACTCTGCCGAAATTCCCTGTGAAGAACACACACATGGGAAAAACCTGTGGCCCATCCGTCATGAGAGCTGAAATCTGCTGGGGAGTTTAAAAGGAAAAACGGGATGTAAGGGATTTTTTACTACGGTGCTGCTGTGGTGTTTTTCAGTATCTTGGTACCATACTTCCGTGAGAATATTTCAGAATTAAAGTAGGTTGTTTCTCAAGTAGTTAGTTTTTAGAAAACACTGAAGCAAGCATTCAAAAAAGCATTGAAATTTACTGGGGAAAAAAATAGGAATCAATCTATGAAAATGCAGTCACATCTAACTGTAAAGAACTTTCCCTTTGGAAAAGGAAGGTTGAAGTTGATTAAGCATACCTGTGTGACTGCTGAAGTGCCTCGAATCCTCCCCATTTCAAGGTAAAGTAACTCAGGTTAAAAATCTTTCACCGAGTCAGATATTTTCATGTATCAGGTATTCTCATATATCAGATATGAAGCAGAAAGGGGTGAAAGTTCCAGACAATATTCAAAGAGCTGGACATGGACTGCCACTGAAGGATTTATTAGTTTGGGTGGAGCGCAGCGCAAATGCATTTCTAGACACGGTTATAAGTCTGAACTCTCCATCTGGTCCTTAGCTCCCTCTTCCAACTGTAACCCCCCTAATCCTGCCCCTTACCCATGTCTTCAGACTTGGAGGAATTCCTCCCCTGCGCATTTGTGATGCAGCTGGGCTCATCGCAGTGGCATGGGAGCGGACTGGGAACATTGCTGCTGGGAGGGATGCGATGCCGTCTGCCCTGTGGGGCTGCTGCTGGCTGAGATGGCCCCTTGATGCCTTTACCGTGCCCAGCTGCAGCCTCATGCGGGCTGGACCTCCACACCAGCTCCAGAAGGATGGGAGCGTGAGGCCAAGCGCAGGCTGCGGGTGCCGAGGATGCAGCAGGAGCAGACTTTGGTGTTTGCTGCCTGAAGGGCTAAGATGCAAGCGGGGGCTTAATGGACCGTGCCGGTACATGGGTCCAGAAGCAGGAAGGGCAGACTGCTGTTGTATTGTGCTCTGAGGGCTTATCCTCATGGGTCATCACTGGTGTGCAGACCTTCCCACTCCTTATTCTCCTTACCTCTCCGCCCCCAGCCCCTGTGGTGGCCTTGTTTCGTCGTCTTCCTACCCAATTTTGCAGTATTTGCAGTTCTGCTGTTTCTGAATTATTCCCCCTCACTTGCTTCATCTGACTGAAAAACTGAAATTTGACTTTGTAGGGTTTTTTTCATTTTCATCGTTCATGCCTGTGGCTTTGCATCCCTAGTTAGGCAGTGCAGTTCTACTCTGTGTCTGCAGTTGCTAATGTTTCTGCCAGGTTAGAGGTTAACATAATGCTTGGTATTTATGTGGTATTTTTCTCACTGTATTGAGGAATGAGTGTACATAACACGAATCTTTTAAAAAAATCCAACATTCTCTGTATTGCCAAGGCTGTAACAATCATTGTAGCACTTGCCACTTTTTATTTTTAGTAGTGAAATAGGCATAGTTGTGGTATATGCTATGTCATCTTGCCAAGATAAATGACAAACAGTGTTCTCATCTTTTTCTCTCTCTCTTTTTTTTTTCCTTCTGAGGAGACATATTTAGCAAATTGTTTGAGCATTACAACTTAAATAAGGTTTTACCTTTTATAGGTTTTAGCTTGGTCTAGTTAGGCATACTATTTTCTGGGGGATTTCAGCTGCTAGAGATTGTTTCAGGCTCTAAACATAACAAAACAAAGACATATTTTCTATATCTTGAGAATACTGTAACTCTCCAACAATCTTAAAATAATTGTTGCACCTCATATTTTCAAGTAACTGGCAGAAACAGTAATCTTCTACAGCTTAGTACACTCTATTAAAAATGAGTAATATACATATTGATCATAATGCTTCTCTTAGCTGATGAGGCATCTCTTGGGGATGAAACCACAGTACCATATGGCTTTAATGTACTCGATATAGTTCTCCAAATAACCACTATAAATTATATTTTAGAATTATGCTGGACAGCAATGGAGTTAGTCTTCCAAACTGTCAATAATATATCATGACTGTAGGTAAGAAACTGATTATGCACAGGATGCAGTATTTAAATAATTAACAGCTAACCAATCCGTTTTGTAGCTGTGGTTTGTGACACTTTGAATTACACTAATTTTAACTTTAACGTCCCATGATGAAATGGGTGAGTCATGCACCGAGCTAATTGAAACTGATACAGGAAGCAGAATGCACCATTTCTCTAGCAGTGTAGCGAATGTAATGCAATACAGTTTCCTCCAAAAGAATGAGATCCAGCATCTTATTGCAATTTTAAATGTAAATTTTAAATGGAAACATTCTTCTGAATATGAAAGTAGTTTACTGCCCAATTCTGGCAAAGGGTGATGTAATAAATAGCTGAATTTAAATTCAAGGCAAAGCTAAAGGCATGGTTTGGTTTGCCAGGATTATATTACATATTTTTCCCTCAAATGTTTATTTGTCAACAAGTTAAATCATTAACACAAATCAGTTTCAATCCCAATCTGGAACAAAACCCACTCCATGAAATAAGCAGTATTACCTGTTAAACACTAACAGCAATATTGTTGTTTCTGACATTACCAGCTGGCAGAAAACATGATGGCCTTTTAAAAATCTAAACCTGGAGGGAATAATTCAGAGACCTAGTCATCAAGTTTAGAATACGTACCATATCTGGACCAAAGATCAATTTCTGGCAACACTGACTGCCCTTCCTCCTTCAAAAGGTAAGGAAACTGGATAACACACAAACAGCATCTTTGCTCTGCCTCATGATTAAAGATACCATGGCTTTTTCTTAGAGTAGAAGTTCAGCATTTGGATGAACATACTGCTGGCCAAAATCCTCTCTCCTTCCACCTTTTTAACAGTTCTCTTTGTGCAGATTTTTCAGTATGGCTGGAGCCAATGTTACATAGATGCTGCATTCCAGGGCTAGCCTGACAGCAAAAATTCTGGGTAGGGGAAAAAAAAGAATTAAAAAAAAAAAAAAGATGGGGCTTATGCAAAACAATTTTTTTCCTTCCAGGAATGTCATGGAGACCTTTGCAGTTTTTTACAGGAAGTGAAAGAGGCACTGTTAGCATAATCACTAGCCCAAATGACAAATATAAGAAAAGGTATCTGAAACTGGGTTTTCACAAGGTAGGTAGCTACTGCAATACGCAGTCAGCTGTGCTCAGCTTTTCTCTTCAGACTCTTTTTTGCTTAAGTAACTGTTTGGGGGATCAGAGAGAGAAAATGCAACCAGTAGAGTTACGTTTCAGATATTATATAGGTTGTCAATCATTGCTTTCTCATAGGTGTAAGAGTCAACTGTGGCTGCTGTCAGGAAGGCGTTCCTTAAAGATTCGTTGAGCTCACGCAAATAACAAGGTCTCCAAGGTCTCAGTAAGTTGCTTATAGATTTAAGAAGCAGTACAAGACACAGTCAATTGGGATTAAAACATGCTGTTCTTGTCTTGACAGGGGTCTTGTCATTATGTCTTAACAGGAATTTTATTTGGAGCTGTAGATGACGGACGAGAAGGACTATGAGTCTTTACCATAAATGTTTGAGCAGAAGATGATTGTGGGTTTTCTTCTCCCAGCATGTCTTTCCTCTTAGTGGAATTTACCAAGATGCAAGCAAAACTACCAAGTGCAAGGATTTAGAGATGAATGTCCTCCTTCTGCTTTTCAAATATTTTTACAAGTATAGTGCACAATGCTGTGTAAGGCCTTTGTATTAGTGGAGAACTATAAAGTAATACTTGACCATCACTAAACGCGGGCATAAAAGGAAAATTGTCTTCCCTTCTCATTGCCATCCTGTGGCAACTTTGTTTTCTACAGTGTATTCAGTGCCATAGCGGTGAGGAGTAGAAAACCTTTAATGGTACTGCGAGTGACTTCATTGTTTCTTTCTGAAGGCTGCCAGTTTCTGGAATATTGAGACAGAGTTATTGATAGCCCATTATTATTCTGGAACAATTTTTGAAATTGCACCTTGGGCTGGAGAGGAAATGCTGATCCAGTGAATCCATGAAGGGAGTACAAGTTTTGCCCACCCCCGATATGTTTTATTCTTCTAACATGATGTAAAACAAACATACATCTATTCCTTTTCTGGCTCTTGCTTATGGCAGCTATTTAAAATATTAGATAATATTTTAGACATCCATATGTGTGTGTGTTGGGTGGTAGAATTGCATTAGAACAGAAATACAATGCTAAAAATAAATTATCTTCATTCTACACATGGTCACAATCAGTATTCTCCAACTCTGCCCTCTCTAATGTTACAGTATTTGTTGTAGCATGGAATTTAAAGTAAGTTTATAGTGTATAAATGTCATGCATTTGATTCTATGATCTGTGCTAGCTACCCTCATGGATAGTTTACTGCATCTCCCTCCTGATATATCAAACAGATTGTGGAAGATTTGAGGCATTCAAGACTTGCTTGGCAAACCCCTGGAAAATTGCAAGTTTTACTAGTTTAATGGTGTACAGACCTCTGTCTCCTCACCAAAAAACCAATATTTTACAACATCCAGGATTCATGAGATCACACATATTTTCCCCAAAGCTGATGAATTACAGGTTACCTCTTTGAGCTGGAGACCAGAAGTGAAGCACAGAACCAGATCCAAATGGCACAAAAGGTAAGAAGTACTAAACATTGGCAGTCATCACTTTTTCGTAGGCGTAACGATCAACTGTGGCTGCTGTCAGGAAGGTGTGCCTCAAAGTTTTGCTGAGCTTGTTCAAATAATACTTCAAGGTCTCAGCAAGTTGAGGTAGAGATCTAATTTCCTAGATGTGAGAAAGTGGAGGAAGAATTGGGTACATTCACTTTAGTCAATTTGGATTAAAGCACGGTTTTGTTGCTACTACATATTCCGTATTAGTCGGAAGTGCCTGACTACTTGTGTGAGCCATGCTGTTCTCTGCCACGTGCTGGTTATATCTTACTTTTACTCATTTCTGTTCACTTTCCTTGCTAGGGCCACTTGATCAGCAAGGCTATCAGAATCCCAGTCCTCACAAACTCTGTGTATGGGCCAGTGCTGTTTGTAGCATGCCGTGCTGTCCTTGTCTCCCATCATCCACATTCCTTCTGGCCTGCATTTCTCCATTTTCTCTCCATAGCAGCCAGGACAGGGAAGTTAGGGAGATGATGCGCTGCAAGTTATTTTTTAGTATGAAGTCAGGAAATGCTTCTGGCTAGATATTAATCACCTTACGTTAGTCATAGCCAAAGGAATCATCCTTTTCTTACTCAAAGTGCTCTTAAAAAGTTCCTTTTCTTCCACTGTACCAGCAATCTGAAGAACTGTTAAACAGCAAATGCACACAACCACGCACAAACCCAGTCAGAATGCTCCCATCCCACAGATTCCTGGTGCATTCTGGCTCCTCTGAGTCTGGCTGGTAGAGCTTACAGCCTAGACTGTCTCTGTGCTTTTGCAGTGAGGAGCACACTTTTAGGACTAATAAAGGATGAATGAATGAATAATCCATGTATTGCATTTATATAAAGGACAAATGTACTGAATATAAGTAATCTTAATAGTATTTGGTATGCAAATCCAAATTCTCTTCTACCTTTTTCTCTTCATATATCTCCTCTTTTGCTGGAGGTACTGCTCATTGCCTCTTCTATGCAGGAACATCTACCAATCTACTAATAAAATCTACTGGTAATGAGCATTACACTGCACCAGAAATATGAATGTACTTACTTAACATCTGTGTCATGGGAGTCAATTACTTGCAGTTTTCAGAAGAGTATCAAAAAGCCTATTTGCTATTTTTGACATTATGGCCATGCTACAAAGTTTTTACATTTTCTTCATGACTGACTCTCCTTAATTTATCTGTATATTTCACAGACTCATCCCAGTGAACTTTCTGAACTGCTGGCATTAACAGTAATTACATTACACTGAATTAGGCAGTGAATACACAAAAATTGTCAAGTGTGAACAAAATGGGGCAAAGTTTGAGTAGGGATTTGCAGAATGGTATAGCACGGGATTTTTCCAAAACAAGTAAAGACCAAAAATGTCTCCCTAACTATTCT
>VZTL01050641.1:63402-91741 GCA_013400535.1 Scopus umbretta | reverse complement strand
CGCGCTGAGCCCGCACCCAGCGCCCGCGGGGTGCCGAGCTCCCGGCCGCGGCCGCCCCGGCGCCATGGAGCTGGGCAAGGTGGTGAGTGCGCGGCGCCGGGGGTCCCCCGGGGCCCTCCCCGGCACCGCGGTGGGGGCAGAGCGCGGCATCCAGGTTTATTCCTGGAACAAGGGTTTGCGCGCAGCGAAACTCCTTCCCGGGGAAGTTTCGGGCGTTTGCAAGCCCCCAGGTGCCGGCGTCTCCTGGTGTAAAATCAGGAGGAACCAGGGGAGGGGTTTGGGGTGGCAGCGGGAGCCGTGCGCCCCCTCCTTCGGTTGCCGGGGGGCTCCTCCTCGCGGTTAGAGCTGATCGCGCCCCCCGTGCTGCTGCAGCCGGCTCGGGGCTCGCTCCCACCCCCCCGTTTTAACTTGCTTTTCCCCGGTCTTCAACTCGGCTGGGTTCAGGTGGTGCCACGAACGCCCGTGTCCCCATGTGCCCGTGGCCGTGTCCCCACGCGCGGTGCTGCTGGCACAGCCCCTCACCCGGGCATAAGGGATGGAAAGAAGTTTGGGTTGAGAAGTGGGGTTTTAGGGTCCGTTGCTGCAGGGAGGCATGTTCATCCCCTGTGCTGCTCACCTGGGAAGAGGGATTTTGCTTTTCACGGTGCTCCGGCAGAGCTGGGTTAGGGACGGGGAAGGTCTCTCAGGTGCAGTGTGGAGCCCGTACGGTCCTGGCTGTTCTCGGCTCCATTGCAGGATCCAGACATCCTGGAGGAATAACGGGCAAGGGACGCCCCGTCCTGCTCACGGGAGCTGCCGCTTGGAAGGAGGTGTTGCGAGGAATGACTTCCACCAAAGCTACCTTGGCACCTCCGGGCTCTGCATCCCCGGGGTATCCTCGCTCTGCAGAATTTGGGAGCATCCTCCTAGGGCGATAGGCATCCCAGGTGTTCCCACTGGCATAAAACTTCCCAAGGAAGGTCGGTCCTGGGATGGCAGCTGATCACCGAGCACGTCCGGAGATGGGTGTCTGCTCCCCGCATCCTCCAACCATGCTCCTTCTTTTCCTCCTGTTCCAAAAGATGCCCAAATATTTGCATTTGCTTGGAAGGACACGACTCCGGCTGGGACCATTGGGAATGTTTCAAGCATATGAAGGCGGTGGAGGACCTCTCCGAACCACCAACCCTGGAAAACACAGCCATCCTCCCTCCCCAGATAGAAATCACTGCTGCTGGAAGAGATTATCTTTGCATAACATCCCCGCTTAAAATTAAAAGCCTGGCTAACTGGGCAGCTCGCGGGAAAGGCTCCGGCCGTGGCCAAGCCGGCTGGGCAACGTGGGGCACGAGTGACAGTGCCTGTCAGTAATTAAGCGAGAAAAGTAAGGAGTGTTTTTTTGTGGGGACCAGCTGCAGAGCGGTGCAGGGGTCCTGGGGAGCCTCCTGGTTTTCTAGTCCTACCCAGATCCAGCCTCTCATGCTGGGGTCCGGTGCCAGGGTCTCTGGTTGCGGCGGGTTGGAAGTGCCCGGGAGCTGGGGCCTGTGCTGGAGGTGACCAAAGCACACCCCAAGCCCTTCTGCAGCCTCAGCTGACTTCTCTTTTGACCGTTATTTCAGCTGGAGGCTTCAAAGGGATCTGAGCTTTATGGCGTCAACTCCCCCAATGGTTGTTGGTGAGGTTTGCCTTCTTCTGTAGCCTCACTTTTTGCCAGGTGTTCTCCCCAAAATCTGTTTTCTCGCTGTCCTTTTTTTTTCCAAAGGTTTATCTGTGTATTGGAAAAGTCCATATTCCTTAAACTGGATTTAAAAAACACATGTCCAAGTAGTCAATCTGCATAAATTGTTTATGGCACTGGAGAAATCCAGTGGCCCATCTCTTTGGGTGCTGGTCTCCCGATGGTGGGCAGTGATGTGTTCGGCATAACAAGCTCTCGTCTCTGGCACTGGTGGAACCAAACCATTCCAGCTGCTGGTGACCAGCCCAGCTCTCCCCTCCTGGCATCAGATGTCTCACTCAAGTCTTTGGGACCCACTGCACGTCAGTTGCGTGGTTGTCTTTGTTCTTTCCCTTTGCTTGCCTCAAAGGTGGAGGAACAATTGGATCATGCTGTCTCATCCTGCCCCAGCTTTTGTGATGGTGTTGAACTAATTATTTTCTCTGGAGGCTCTGGAAAGGCCAGGAGCAGCGATGGGTTAAGTCCTCGCACAGGCAACATATGGGCACATCACCCTGTGGATCCCAACCTCTGCTGTGATGCCACCTTGCTGCCCTTGGGAGGAGCTGGGAGCTAGTGGGGTGGTCTGTTCAGATACACTCAAAATGTGTGTCCTTCAACCTATTTTCATTTTTCTACCATGATAACAGTATTCCAGCTCATGAGGCAAAGGCCTTCGTGACAGTCGGCTGCCATCCTTTCGTGTCTACTTGTTGTGTGGAGACCTCTGAACTCTACATCATCCCTCCCTGGCCTGGCCCAGGTGGTTTCCCCCTTGGAAGCACCGTCTGTGCTGGAAGAGCTCCTCAATAACGCTCACATCGGGCTTCACCATGCACCGGGGAGCAGTGACAGTGGCTAGACCAAGCGTGACATTGATCTGAAGTCATCACCTTCCCAACCTCGGGAGAGTGGACCCAGCGGTGGCAACGGCACAGGGCGTAGCAGCCAGTGCAGGTCTCTGCCAAGAAGAGCTTTGTGGTGATGCCATCAGCTGCCAGCGTGGCTTGCAGAGCCTGTGGCTGTCTCCCTGGTGACTCCAGTTTGGGGGTGTCCTGTGTGCCAGGGAATGGCGGGGGGGAGGGCAGCAGGGCAGGGTGTGAGGCAAGATGTCCCCAAACACCCCTCTGAGGCCCCCATGCTGGCGTTGGGATTCAGGACTATCTCTGGTACACCTTGGTCCTCCTCCTGCTGGCATCTGAGCTGGTGGTGTCAGCATCTCCTCCTAGAGGGGGACATCTCGAGCCACCACAGCTGGGAGCAAACCCCAGTAGATGCAGTGAGGTTTTGGGGTCCCTAATGCCGGAGGCCAGCATTGCTTTTGGGAAAATGTGGGGGTTTTTTGGCCCAAGCGAAGGGAAATCTGAGACGTGTAATTTTGGGAATTACTTTTCATCTGGTGGGAGCAGGAGGCAAGAAGAGCCAGCAGCACATTAAGGGAGATACACAGCCCTGGTCAAGGCACTTCATCCCTGGAGCGGCTCTGGCATGTAGCTGAGTGGGAGAGGAGTGCTTTCCTTCTAAACTCATGGATCCAACAGTGGATGCAGCCTGCATTAAATAATGGGAAGGTATTTTTTAATGTCTCCTCTCACTGCCTGTTCAAAGGGAGCATTTAAGACTGAGCAGGAAGACTACAAGTTACCCCATTTGTGCTAAGCATTCTCTTATCCTATATGTAGAAATATATCCGTGCATGTACGAGGCACGGCACCTGGCCCTGCGCGGCTGGCCAGCCCTGCCGGTGCTGCTTTTCTGCCTTCCTTTCCCTCTGGCTGCCGGCAGGCACAAAGCCAGGCTTGTTCCCTGCTCCTGCTGCTGCTGTTGAAGGCCATGGGCACCTGGCAGCCCTGCGGAAGGGGGACCACGGCCACCCCAGCTGTCCCCAGGAGCTCTCACCGGTGCCTAGCGGGGTGTTAAGCACCCCCAGCGTTATCCAGCCAGCTTTGCTTTGGGATTTTGCTGGAGAAAAACCTTTCCTGAGCCCAAGCAAGGCTGTGATTTGCTTTTAGCTGCTGTTGATGAGCAATGTTTAAAGAGATGTGTGCCGTCCAAAAAGCTTGCCTACGCCCCCGTGTCCCGCACACCTCAGGAGCCAGAGTGAAGCTTTGCTAGGCTGGGATTTGCATTTTAATTAAGCTCATGGATTTGTTTTTTTCCAGGCTTGTTGTAGTCAGGTCTCCCTCGCTTACTACCCTCAGAACCCCTGCGTCTGCAGGGCTTGGTTGCGAGCGGTTTTCTGGAGGTATGCTCCATCCCAGCTCTCCATTTATAGAAAGGAATTAAGGAGAAATGAGGGAGCGTTACTAAGAGGATTTGCACTGTGACTTACTCAGTTTCTCCAAGTAATTTGCAATAGCTCTGGATTCTTTAATCAGCACTCATTTCCTTTTGAAAATGAAAGGAGAAGCGGGAAGGTGCCATGCAGCTCTGGAGCAGAGCTCGGCTCTTCGCTGCAGAATGGGAGATTTGGAATTCAGAGGAGGCTGAGAGCATAATTTGGGGAGATTTGGAAGGGAGATGGGGGTGTGCATATGTGCATGTGAAAGAGAACTGTTTCTCAGTGCTCAGAAAGCCTCTGTCACTCTGTCCCAGCTCCCTCTCTGGAGTTTTGGGCTCCTCTGTCGCTGTCTTGGTGCCTGCAGTCGCGCACCTGGAGAGGTGTTTTAGTTGACGTGAGCCAGGGTCGGGGGTGTCACCCTGGTGTGGAGCTGTTGGTGGCTCTGCTCTGGTGTGGCATCTCCTTGTGAGAGGAGCTGGTCTGAGTCAGGGGTCCCAGGGGTCCCATGGGATGTGGTCCAGCTTGCCCCAAGGGCTGGCAGTGCTTGTTGCCAGTGGGATTCCAGGAGTTCCATGGGAATGCACCAAATTCCCCCAGGGCAGGGCTGCTGTGGTGTATCAAGCCAGGGCAAAAGACCTTGCCTGGGTTTCTGGGGACCCCCTGGGTGCTACAGAGGGAGGAGAAGCAGCTTGGGTAGGTGCCACTGCTCAGGGCGGAGACATGGTCAGATGGTCCCTGGCCTGTGTTACCTGACTCTGTTCCTCCCCCAAACGGCCTGAGCCTTTCTGTGCTTGTGGTGGGGTTTCCATGCCCGCTCAAGAGGCACGTGAAACGCTCACAGTGCCTGCAGCGTTACCGATGCTTGCAGCAGTAATGGTGCTGCTCGCCCAGCTCTGCCCCCGGTGCTGTTCCGCTGAGGTCTGCCCCACACCACAGCCCCATGGCCCTGCTGGGGGGAGCCTGGCATGGCGTGTCCCCCCCCTGCAGCTCTCGTTGTGCAAATGGGTCCCCGCGGTCTCTCCTCTTGCTTCCCTCGTGGCCCTGCTGCCTCAGTGGCATTGCACAAGAGGAAACACCAGGGTTTCCTTTCCCAGCGGCGGGGAGGGGTGTGGGGCTGGAGGAAGGGTCCAGCTGCCCCATGCAGGCTCCCTGCACCTGCCATGGTCCCCTGCCCTGCTTCCAGTGCTGGGGGTGGCAGCAGGAGAGGACCATTTTGGGCACCTGCGAGGGTACAGGGACTGACATCCCTCTATCAGCACGAAGCCAGAGCCAGGACAGCAGTGCTGCCAAGGATGCACTCGTGTCTTGGCAGGTTACAAACAGCCCTTGTGGTGCAGCAGCTCATAATGGTGCCAGATGGTGTTGGGAAGCAGTGCCTGTGGGTTGGGGTGAAAGACCCTCTGTGGCAAAGAGGTCTGAGCTTGCTTTCAATGCAGCCCCAAATTTCCCTCCTTCTTGACCCAGTTTCACAGCCAAAACTTGTGGACAGGAGCATGCACTGCTGCCATCCTCCCTGACCCTGCTTGTCCCTTGGAGGTAACACTTGAGCCTTGGTTCCTCGCTGCAGCCCTACGCTCCTCTGGGTTGCTTGCCTGGTGCTGCTGGAGCCGCTGGCCAGTGGAGCGGCAGTTTGGGCATCTCCCGAGTCCTGGTGCCTGCTCCAAGTGGCTCCCAGGATGGGAACCCTGCCCTGCCCTCCTGGGAGACACATCTGCACCTGCAAGGACAGAAACATGTATGCAACTTTTCCTCAGAAAACCTTTCTGCTGTCTGCACAGACCTCGTGTGTGCTTCAGAGTGGGGGGCTTCGTAATGGAGGATCCTGGAGTCCACTGCCAAGAGCCAGGAGCTGCCAGACCCCCTGTCACCTTCCCACCATGTCTCCCCACTTCGGAGGGTCACTGGCCTCTTTGGTTGGCAAAACACGTCCTTGCTTTACCAGGACAGGTCGGCAGGAAAAAGCAGTTAAACTGGGAGCTCAGTTTCCAGCTTTTCCAGGGATGTGGAGGCCCCCAGCACTGCTTCCCTCGAGAGACCACCTCTCTGTGGTCTTTCAAGGATGGGGGAGCAGCCATGTGCTGCCGTGAAGCCGCTGTGTTCAGGAGAATGGTGCCCCCATCTGGTCTCCAGCTACGACCTTCCACTCGCCAGCTCCGGCTTTGTGGTTGGCTTCTTACTCGTGGTCCAGGACTGCCATTTCAAGGCAGGGTGTGTGTTTAAATGCCTATCCTGGTGCTCCTCACCATGCTGGGTGGCCCATCGTGGCTGTCCTGCTTGCCTGTGCTGTCATGGCTGCAGGCTGGGATTTCAGATGAGGACAAGCTGCACCTGGAGCTGGATCCATGGCATGTGTCACCAATGGCTGATGGAACATGGGCTGCTGGCAGAGAGGCGCCTTCCTGAAGATTTCATTGGGAATTTTTTAATGCTGAATTTTATGTTTTCATAAATGGCAAGGGTCTGTGGTCACAGGGCCAGGCAGAGCTGCAGAGGTGGCTCCCACCCTTGGTCCTCCTGCTTTGGGAACCTGCTTGCCTCCATCCAGCCGCTTGAGAAGGGATGGGAAGGTGTTTCTTTCAGCTTTCCATAAAGCCAGGCTAAGATACAGGTTCTGGTCTGTGCCCAGCCCACCACTGGACCGGGATGCTTGTGCCTTGCAGCTTGTGATCCAAGTCCCCTGCCACCCCCAAAATGAGCCTCCTGCTCATGTTACTGATGACCTCCATGGTCACCTCCATGATCTCTGTGGTCTCCAGTAAGCAGGGACCTGTTGGTGAGCGTGGTGAGCAGCTTGGTGTGGCTGGAGACCTGCTGTGATCCCCAGCAGAGCCAGTGCTGTTGGGATGGGGCTGCAAACACAAGGGGGCTGCGTGGACCGGCCCTGCCAAGAGCAGCCGGTGCAAGCAGCAGCGTCCTTGCAGCAGAACTGGTTCCTACTGGGACATCAGGACCCAGACCTCATGTTTCAGCTAAAGAGGCGCTCGGCCCTTGGGTGGGGGTACAGTTGGCAGCTGTGGGTGAGAGCAGAAGCTGTCTCAGCCCTTCAGCACATTGTACCCCCTCCAGCTGGCAGATGCTTTGGTGGCAGAGGGGCTTTCTGGGGAGGTGGGTCAGGCTCAATGCTGGGGATTTTGGGCCATGCCCAGCTGTATGTGGGATGCCCGTGGTTGGTGCCCGTGGGCACCCCAGACCCACTCAGCACGGAGTCATCAGGATTGGTCGTGATGAAGTCAGAGAGGGTGAGCAAGCCGGGGTAATTAGCTAATTCTGGCAGTGATGAGCCAGCCGGTTTCTTCCCTTGGCAGCGGGATCCTCATGGAGCAGGTGCCAGGCAAGCACTTGGTGCTGCTGTGAGCATCGTGGGAGCCTGGGGTGGGGGTGGCCCCGCACTGGTATCACGGCATTCCCACACAGGATCAGCCGCAGCGTCACCCTGCTGCTGGCACAACTTCCCAAGGGGCAGAAGTGGGGTAGGGGTAAAAAACCTGCCCAGCAAACTCTTCCAGCGGCTGCCACTGCCTCTCCGGAGGCTAAATGGAGCACTGGCTCTGCCCAGGCTCCTCAGCATGAGCTTCCCGAGGTCCCCGACATCTGCATTGCAAGTCTTGCCTTTCCTGGCAGAAAGCAAAAGGGCAGCTTGCAGGCAGGGTGGGCAGGGCTGTGCTGGGGAGAGGCTGCCTGCCCCACAGGAGGGTTGTGCCGGCTCCTGGTGGGATCAGAGGGGCTGGGGAGCGCTGGTGCGTGGAGATCGGCTGTGCTGCATCTGGATGTGCCTGTGGCCAGGCTGAGGTGTGCCGGTGGGGTGGGAGGAGGCAGCAGCAGGTGCCAGCCAGGGCAGCTGCCCGCACCTCGGGCAGCAGGTCCGTCTCCTGGCCCTCTAATCCCACAGCTGGGGCCACGTCCGGCCGCAGGGCGGATGGGCTGCAGCGGAACACCAGCAATTGCAGAGCCACTGTGCTTTGGTGCCGATTAAGCTGGGACCTGTCCTCTGCTGCCAGACAGTGCAGGCAGCCTGAGTCCTGCTCTGCTCTGCAGCGCATGGTGGTCTCATCGTCCTGCTGCCAGATTCCCTGTGGCCCCTGAAATGCCCTCTGCGCTCGGTTCCCCCTCCCCAAAAGTGGAGCAGGAGCTGCCAGCTGCTGACTGTGATCCAAGGGCAAGAGAGGGTTTTGCCTTCCCTCTGCCTGTCCCACCGCCCGGAGGGCAGGAGAGGGTCCTTTGTGATCACTGCTTTAATTGCATCGTTATTATGCTGAGTAAATGAATCCTGGCAGCAGCTGAACCTGGCGGATGCCAACCACATCCCAGAAAGGCATCCGGCAACGGGCAGCATCCAGCTGGCACGAGCAGGGGCCGGGGACCTGGATGGGGCCCAGGCACCGACAGGTGCTGGCAGAGCTGGGGGGTCTCAGCGGGTGAGGAAGGACTGCGGGGAGAGCCTGAGCCCTTCTCATCTCACCCCCCCTCCACCACTTCTCTATTGCAGACTGTCAGCATCAATAAGGCTATTAATGCACAGGAAGTGGCTGTCAAGGAGAAACATGCCAGAAATATCCTTCCCAAAGTTGGCCATGGGACAAGCAAGCGTGGGAGCGGGGCTGGGGCCACCCGGAAAAGGGGCAGTGGCGAGGCGGCATGTGGGGAGAAGGTGCTGGCACAGGAGCAGCTCCTGCCTATCCCCAGCAAGCCAGCTGCCGGAGTGCTGGGGGTGGCCGGATGGGACCTTGGGGGCCTCTCAATGATTGTTGGGGTTTTTCCGGCAGGGCAGGGGGTCCCTGCTCCTGCTGCTGCAGCCTTTGCTTGTCGGTGGGTGTCCAGCCTTGTGCCCCCAGCACTGCCATTCCATGGGAGGGCAGGAGGGGCAGATCCTCTCCGCAGGTTGTCTGCTCTGGGGCGAGATCCCCAAAGGTGCTTGTGAGCATGCTGTCACTAAAAGCAGATCCCCAGCGTCCTGGCAGGGCAGCCAGGAAGGCTCGACAGAGGCACTGCCCCAGCCCCAAGCTTGCCATGGTGCTCCTGGAGCAGTGGTGTGGGGCTGGAGGAGAGGGGACAGGCCGGAGTGTGCCATCCTTGGGGACAGCATGCGTCCAGGCTTGGCAGCTTATGAGCTCCCCGCGGTGGCCCGGCTCCCCTCACCTCTGCAGGTACCAGCCGGCTTCGGGGTGGCTGCTGTCTGTCACTGATGAAGGGAAGAGGAGTGTTTCCTTGACAGGCCATCACCATGCATCCTGGGCACGCACCACGAGAAGGGGGCACAGACCTTCTGGTCGGTGGTGAACCGGCTGCCGCTGTCAGGCAACGCTGTGCTCTGCTGGAAGTTCTGTCACGTCTTCCACAAACTGCTCCGGGACGGCCACTCGAACGTGAGTGCTGCGAGCTCGGCTTGGCAGCCACCCTGGGGCCAAATCCTTTCTCCAGCTGGGCTGCACCAGGGCGGTGGGAGATGCCGGTGGGTCGGTGCCCTCCTGGGTGTCAGTCCTGGGTGGGGGCTGGCACGGGGACCCCTCCCTGCTGGCTTTGTTGGAGCCTTCCCAGCGCGGCTCTGCCCACAGCCCCCCTGCACTACAACCCCCGGTGCTGACTGCGGCACCAGCACCGGAGGAAACCGCTCAGCGTGGGGCATTGGCATTGGTGCAGGAGCCATCAGCAAGGATCCTCCCGCACTGTGTGAGGCTGGGGAAACTGAGACACCGTGGGCCTGGGGGTAATGAGACTGCCGGCAGGCTGCAGGGTCGTGAATGCATCTGGACCTCCCATTCCTTACCCAAATTGCTGGCTCCAAGTATGGCGTGCCTTGCCCTGGTGCTCTGCCTGCTGCCCATGCTGCCTGCTTATTATCATCATCATTCCTCCAGGTCCTGAAAGATTCCGTGAGATACAAGAACGAGTTGAGCGACATGAGCAGGATGTGGGTAAGTGGTTAACCCTGCCAACCGCTGCAGCAGGGACATGCTGAGGGTCCCTTGGCAGCACCCAGCGCCCCAGGTGGGCTTGGGGATAGTGTTGGACGGTGGTCTCACCCAGGAAGAGCCAGGCTCCAGGCGCTGAGCACATGCTCAGCCTCAGCTGAGCCATGGTGGCCATGACCTCCCTGGGCTGGTTTTGCCCCTTGCATTCGTTATCCTCTTCCACCAAAATCAAATGCCTTCTTTCTATTTTATGGCAAAACCCAGTAAAACTTGGCTCTGGCAGCATTGAAATCTGCAAGGTCCTGACCAAATTGCTTCAGCACGTTTGCTGCAAGCCAGCATGCAGCCAGGGTGTTAGCGAGGAGGGTTTTGGCTGTGTTTTTGGGAGACATAAGGGAGGGGTCGCTCATGGTGCAAGGGGAGAAGGCTTTTTCACAGCCTGCCCCAGGTCACAACAGCTTTTTGGTGTCCCCAGGGCCACCTGAGTGAGGGTTACGGGCAGCTCTGCAGCATCTACCTCAAACTGCTGAGAACCAAGATGGAGTTTCACACGAAGGTGAGCATTGTCCCGTCCCCATCCCCACAGCTGCAGCAAGGGGTGAGTGATGGGGCACTGGGATGAAAGCGGTGGCAATGTTATGGGGCAGGACAGGGGCTGGCAGAGCGATCCCAGTGCTTTCACCCCCTCGGATTCTCTCCTCTGTCATGGCTGTCCTGCTGCCTCCATGAAACATGTCACAAGCTGCTGCGATCCATCGTTAGCCTGGACCAAAAGTGGTCCAAGGACCAGTACCTCAGAGGTGCATGGTTTTGTGGCAGATCAGGGCCTCTGGGAGGCACCTGGGCTGGGCTGGCAGGTGCAGGGGCTACAAGAAGCAGTAAGAGACCCCCAGCTTTGGGGTGCACATCTCCTCCCAGGTATCCTAGATGGGCAAAGATGGAAGAGGCCATGGGGTTCTGGAGTGGAGAGGGCTTGTGGGGACTGTGCTGTACCACAATGTGCCATCCTGTGCTGCACCATAGGAGCAGCTCCTGCCTATCCCCAGCACTGCCCTGGCAAGATCCGCAAGGGCTAAAGCAAGCCCAGGCAGCACCAACAGGAAGGAGGCAGCACAGGCAGGGCAGGGTCCAGCGCCAGGGTGTAAATCCACTGGAAAACCATGTGCCAGACCCTGGCTTTTCTGCATCACCATGAATGTGGGGAGGGATGCTGGGGGGCTGTCGCTGTTGGTGCATGGAGAGGATGAGCAGCAGCGCCTGCTCCGACCAGCCTGTGAGCATGGAGGATTATTTGCCATGGTCAGCAAAGGAGAAATGAAGTAGATGTGAATAGAAACCTGCCTTTGATCAAGACCAAAGTTTGGATTTAAGGTGCTCTAGTGCTTTGTGAAATAAGGTTTTTATATGGGCAGGAAAAGTGGAGTGGGAGCAACAAATCAGCCTGGAAATTTAAGAATGACAGAGAAATACTGGTTAACCAAATCTAAGCGCTGCTGAACATGCACAACCTGAGTTCTCAGCAGAACTTTCAATAGAGTCACAGATTTGAGTTTTTTTTTTACAAACACCCAGTTCATCACAGACCATAAATCTCACTTAGATTTATCAGGAGATCGGGACAAGGTAGCACGGAACAAACCCCTTGGCTCGCAGCTGCCTCGGTGCTCGCAGGGCTTCTGCCCTCCCTTGCTTGCCCCACTTGATCATCTGCCCCACTTGAACATCACTACACATGGGGTGCTGTGGGTTCAGTCCTGGCCAGTGTACCATCCTGTCCCACCCAGTACTGTCCCCAGCTTGAAATAATCAGTGCCACTCGCCAAAATCCATTTTTTCTCTCTCCCATTTGGGCTCTTGGGCTGTAGGTGCTCCTGGGCGCAGGAGCATCCTCAGGGAATCCCAGAGGACCATCCCAGACTGTTTTTTTTCCCATCATCAGGAGCTTGTTTCCAGCCTCCAGAACAGTGCTGCGGTGCAGGTGCTGCCTTTGGGCTGGACTTTGGAGAGGATGTACTCAGAGTTGGCCAGCTCCAGGTCTGCTCCATGTCGTGCCGGCTGCCAGGGTGATGGGGAGCATGTTTATAGAAAGGGAGAAGTGCCCTGTCACGCCTCACAGAGCTGTGCCTAGATTGATGGAGCTTATTGTTTAGGCAGATGCAATAGAATAGAATAGAATAGAGTAGAGTAGAGTAGAGTAGAATATGCTTGTGGCATTAAAATAACAGTGTGCTGCCAAGAGGAGAATGGGAAGTCATGGTGGGGCTTGAAAGTCCTGTGTGGCTTCAAGCATCCTCATCCTTACAGTAGCTGGCTGCAGCAGGTTTGGTACCTGTGGTGTTTCCTTCCTTTCTGAGATCTGGAAGGACGTGTTTTCTGAAGCCAGGCTGTACCCATCACCCAGTTTGGTTTGGGGCTGTGATATGACTTTTTGGGGCTGTGATATGACTTTGGCCGAAAATTCTGGGCAGCATGAAGAGGCCTTGCCCCCCTGAGCAGATATCAACTCCTTCCTTCCATTTCTCAGTGACGCCGTGCACGAGCTGGGCACCCCATCTCCTCCCCGCTTGGCAGGTTTCTAAGCCTAGGGAGAATTGTTTTTTCTTGCTGGAGAGAATATGGGTGCTATGGATTGGGGATGCTGCGGTCACCCTGGGGCTCAGCACACCTTATGTTAGCCACCTTTTCCCCCCACATCACTCCCTCAGTGCTTCTGAAGAGCTGTCCCAGTCTCTTGCACTGAGGCCAGCAGCCGGATTGGCAACCCTGGGGCTCCCAGAGCTGTGGCTGGAGCAGGAGAGCCTCTGAAACCCTTTCCCAACTCCTCTTTCCCCTTGCAGAATCCCCGCTTCCCTGGCAATCTCCAGATGTCTGACCGACAGCTTGACGAGGCCGGGGAGAACGACGTCAATAATTTGTGAGCGCAGGGCAGGGATGGGAGGCAAGGGAGGAGCGCGGATGCAGGCAGGGTGGCACGGCACTGCCCAACCTCACCAGCAGTGAAACCAAGCTGGGATGGGACCTCGCACCTTCCCCCCACCCCGGCCGTGGGTGCTAGGAATGGGCAGAGCCTCTGGGCAAGGCTGGTGCATCCATGTTGGAGCACCCTCTCATCCCTCTGGGGTGGCACCTGGCACAGGTTGAGGCCCATGGGTGGCTGCAGGGATGCTCCCCAACCATTCTCACCCTTTTCCTAGTTTTCAGCTGACGGTGGAGATGTTTGACTACCTGGAGTGTGAGCTGAACCTCTTCCAGACTGGTAAGCCCCATGCTGCCATGCTGGAGATTGGGGTGGGAGGTCCGCGAGGGCTGAGCTGCGTTGGGGGGAGGCTCTGGGAAGGATGCTGTCTGAGAGTATCACCGCTCATGTCTTTTCTGGGCACTTCACCTGCATTATGATTAGCTGAAGTCCCTGCGTGCCATGCTGCCTTGTGGCAGCCCTCTGGCAGTACCATGGGGCTGGCCACATCACCCCACCCTGCTCCTTGCTATGTACATTGCTTCCACTGCCCAGACTTTGCGCTCTCCCACTCCGGCAGCCTCCCCAGGCTGAATTTCTTCTCATCTTAGTTGTGGGCTTGTGACAGGTTTTGGTTTTTATTAGTGGCAAACCAAGCTGTCATGGGTGTTTGCGGCAGTGCTGGAGCTGGGGGAGGCATGGACCACCCTGCCTTCCTCCTGTGCAAACAAGCGAAGGGGTAAAAACAAGCCAGTTTCAACCCTCAGGACTGTCATGCACCTCTGCACACTCAAGCAGTATCAGATTTGGGGTAAATTAAAGCAATTGTGGGGCAAGCCTTCATCTGCTGCATGCACCAGGCTGTGGGTGCTGGCAGGACATGGCTGTGTTTTGATGGAACTGGAGCAGCACCTTCATCTCGTGGCTGCATGCTGGCACGGTGGGCTGGTGCTGGTGTCAGGGGGATCATCCGTGCGGCACAGCCCCATCCCCAGAGTGCTCCCAGGAGCTCTCACTGCTCTGCCTGTCAGAGGGGAGTCACTTTATGGAGGGAGATGGAATCGCCAGATGGAGGGAGATGGGGTCCCTGGATGGGTGGAGATGAAGCTGACATCTTCTCTGACCGCCCTGCTAGGCTGCGTGTGGCACCGGCACACTTTGAGGGCAGGCATCCCATGGCTTGTGAGACACCCACGAGGCTAGACTACCAAGACAGTCCTGGACATGTCTCCAGCAGCCCAGCATCCCATGCCCCAGGCTGGCCTGTCTCCACTGCAGCAGAAATACCTTTGTGGCCTGGTGTCAGGGGGCACCTCTCCAGCCCTGGTACAATATGCAATTTGATGTGACTTGGGCAGAGGATCTCAGACATGAGGCACTGCTAGCTGCTCCCAACTGTTTCTGGAGCATCTCCCTGTCACACCCGAACGCCAGAGAGATGGCAATGACAGGCAGAGCACAGGGGCTGCGTGCCCCTGGAGGGGTGGCAGCTCTTCTCCAGGACCCAGCTCGGGCTCAGGACAAGGCACCTCCAGCCCACAGCGCCAGGCTGAATTGTTTCCATGCCTGCAGGGGAGTCCCGGGTGGGAATTTTCCCTCCCTCTGAGCCAGCAAATGGCTGCATGGCAGCAGACTGGGTCCCCAAGGGCCAGTAGGTCTCTTGCTCTGGGTGACGTTTGCAAATATGGCCATTGTGGCATGGCACCCTGTGGTGCTGTCGGTACTGCCAGAGCCTGATCCTGTATTCCCTCCCCGCAGTGTTCAGCTCCCTGGACATGTCGCGCTCGGTGTCAGTGACGGCCGCAGGGCAGTGCCGCCTGGCCCCGCTCATCCAGGTGATCCTGGACTGCAGCCATCTTTACGACTACACCGTCAAGCTGCTCTTCAAGCTCCACTCCTGTGAGTGTCCCCAGCACCACCACCACAGGCAGGGGGGTGACACAGAGGGGAACGCTGCAGGTCACCACCCTGCTCAGGCTGGGCTGTTGGCCCTCCATATCTTTTCCAGTCTTTTTGGGGGAGTGGAGGGAGTCACCAGGGCAAGGGAAAAGGAGGTGCTGAGGGACCGAGCTGTCCTAGGAGTCTGCCTGGCCAAACACCCTTCAGCTGTGGGGATAGTGCCCAGCAAGAACTCTGCCAGCTTTGGACAGGCACTGGCTGCAAAACCCACATCCACCAGGACCTCAAAGTATGGTGGCAGCTGCCTGAATGCCAGCTCACTGCCCTTCCCTGCCGTGGGGCTGTCTTGGGGAGGATGTAATCCCCTCCTGCTGTGGGACACTGAGCCCAGAAGCATTCAGATCCTGGGTGGAGGGTGGCCATCTCTGGGAAAGACCATCCCCAGGTGGCTGTGCCGATGGATTGTCCCCTGATCTGTGCTCCTTCCCAGCATGGAGACACCTGGTGACGCTTCTGCTTGCTGCTTCTTCCAGGTCTGCCAGCAGATACGCTGCAGGGCCACCGGGATCGCTTCCTGGAGCAGTTCAGAAAGTAAGTGCCCAGAGGCGGGGTGCTGGCTCTCCCCACTGCCAGCAATGCTCCAGGGGTGCTCCCAGGGTGGAGGGAGTGCAAAGGGATGCCAGAGCTCCTGTGCCAAGGCTCAGCAGCCGAGCAATGGAGACAGAGGAAGTGCAGGAGTCAGTCTTGCTTGGGGCTCTGAAATCCCACCCACTTTGACCTCTCAGCTTTCCCTGGAGCTTCCTCCAGGACAGCCGCTCTGCTTGGCTAATCCACAGCTATTGAATTACCAGATAATGGCATTACTAATTCTAAAGATGTGTTCGGCTGCTGATGGCATGTCCAACAATTTAAAAGGCTCAAATTCTTTAATTGCAGTTTTAAATGCAATTTGTGGTAGACATGCTGAGATGAAAGTTGGCATGGGCTGAGAAGCCAGGCTTGGGGGGTTGCCAGTGGGGATACCCCAGGCATGCCCCGGGCTGGTTTTTGGGTGAGCAGGGTGCTCAGCACTCTTAGCAGCATTTTCTGCTTGTGATGGGTCGATGGGCTTCATCAGGAGAGGGATGCTTTAGTAGGAGTAATGGAGTAGGAGAATGCAAGCAGCACATGGAGGCAGTTTGAGATGCTGCTGCAGGAGGGAGGGTCTGCACAAGCCCTAGGGGGACTTGTGGTCATGGTGCTGGGGGCATGGGACAGGGAAAAGAGATTTTCCCCCCCAATTCTGTTGAATTTAAAAAAAAAAAAAAAAAGCCAGTTGCACAAACCCACAGGAGTTTGTTAAAAAGGGCAACCAAAGGATGAAACCTTTGGGTGTTGCAAAGCTGAGGAGGAGTCCGTGGAGAGCCTTGCAGAGAGTCTGGGTGCCAGGGATGCTGCTGGTTGGTGCAGTGGAGCAGAGGTGGCTTTTGGGTGGAAAAGCCATTACTGCAGGGACAGAGACAGAAAAGGAAAGGGTAAAGCTCGTGGCACATGTGTCTGTCCCAAATTAAGATGTCAGTAAGACAGATTTTAAAAGCAGCAGATAAAAGGTGTAGGAGAAGAGAGCCAGAACCAAGTCATGGTCACCCAGTTACCCAAGACCTTGGACATGAGGGTGACGGTGATGCTGCTGGAGTATTGCCAGTGCCCGGGGGCTGAGAAGTGTTGCGGTGCTGGTAGATAAAAAGGGCTTGAGGGAGAGGGGAGGGAGGCAATGGGGTGGCTGACCCGATGCTTGGTACAGCAAGGAAATGAGGAGTGGGAGAAGGTCTTCATGAAAAAAACAGCATGGGTTGGGGTGAGTGCTGCTGCATGCAGGAGGTGGGCGTTGGGTTCGTGAAAGGCCATGAATTGCTGCAGGGTGATGTGCAGTGGGAGCGAGCATATTTATTTCCAAAAGTTCTGGGAAAAAATGGAACTACCCTGAGAAATGCAGATGACACCAGGCTGAATGGTACAGCCAATGTGCTGGAGGGAAGGGGTGGCATCCAGAGGGACCTGGACAGACTGGAGGAGTGAGTCCATGAGAACCTCATGAAGTTCAGCCAGGCCAAGTGCAAGGTCCTGCACCTGGTTCAGGTACCAGCACAGACTAGGGAATGGATGGATGGATGGATGGATGGATGGATGGATGGATGGAGAGTACTCTGTGGAGATGGACTGGGGAATACTGGTGGGTGACATATGGTGAGCCAGCAATGTGAGCTTGCAGCCCAGAAAGCCAAGTGTCTGCTGGGCTGCATCGCCAGCAACATGGCCAGCAGGTTGAGAGAGAGGATGCTCCCCATCTGCTCTGCTCTCCTGAGACCCTCTGGGGAGCACTGTGTCCAACTCCAGCACAAGACAATGGCTTTAAACTGAATGAGGGTGGGGGTAGGTTGTACATAAGGAAGAAATGTTGTACCATGAGGGTGGTGAGACACTGGCACCGGTTGCCCAGAGAAGCTGTGGATGCCCCATCCCTGGAAGTGTTCAAGGTCAGGTTGGACAGGGCTTTGAGCAACCTGATCCAGTAGAAGATGTCTCTGTCCCTGGCGGAGGGGTTGGACTGGGTGATCTTTGAAGGTCTCTCCCAACCCAAACCATCCTGTGAGTACACGACCCTATGAGACATGAGGGCAGGTCTCCCTTGGATTAGTAACTGCACAAAGAAGAGAAGACAAACGGTTGGGTTTTGTAACAGCAAGTGTCTTGGGGTGATCCCCAGCAGTGGTGCTGGAACCAGTCCTCTCACTGTATTTTAAATGAGATTGAAAAAGAGCAAGCAGTGAAGTGCTCTGGCCTCTGGTACGTGATTATTTAGGGCAGTCAAAATGAAAACTGGCTGTCGAGAACGGGGGGAGGATGTCACCCTGCTAAGGAACAGCTCAATTCAAGGTCACAAACTGCAAACCAGCACCTGTGGGAAAATCAGCAGGCATGGACGTCAGCAGATAGCGGGGCTGTCCATGGGCTCTGACCGCCCAAGACAGAGACCTTGGGGTGTCTATCAACAGCAATGGGATACCGACTGGGATGCTGGGGTAGCTGGAAGGGAGGGGAGCCACAAGTGGTGTGGCTGGGCACTGCTGCTTCTCCCCAGAATTAGAAATCCTGAAGGGATGTAGCCTGGCTCCTGGGGAAATGCTCCTGTGGGGAGCTGAAGGTGGTGGTGCAGACATGGCCTCCAGACAGGAAGCCCCCAACCCGCTGATGACCGGGGCTGTAGTGAGAGCAATGGTAATATTTCTCAGCTGTTCCTTCATGCTTTGGCTGTGATGAGGACAGCACAGAGAGGTGGCTGTACCGCAGGGCAGCCCAGTGCAGCCATTCTGCTGTGATTCATGGTTTCATAGACTCACAGGGTGGTTTGGGTTGGAAGGGACCTTTGAAGATCATCTAGTCCAAGCCATCTGCCATGGGCAGGGACATCTTCCACTAGATCAAGGTTGCTCAAGTTTGAAGTCCTTCTCTCTGCTCATCAGGTCCTGGGTTTATGGGAAAAAGCCTCCAGCAGTCAGTTTTTGCCAGAGGTGGGAGGCTGGCAATGGGGTCTTGCCAGGACCTGCTGTGGGTTTGGTGGCGGCACACGCCACTGTCCTGTCTGGTGAAACGTGGTGACCCAGTGACACCCTCCTGGAGCCAGGCAAGGGGTTGGAGCTACCCATGTTTGAGGTGGGGTGTCTGGGTTGGGCAAGAGCCATCCCCAACCATTCCCTGCCCCTTGCAGGCTGAAGGACCTCTTCTACCGCTCCAGCAACCTGCAGTACTTCAAGCGGCTGATTCAGATCCCGCAGCTGCCAGAGGTGAGACCCCATGATCCCCAGTCCCTGCGCCCACTGTCTCCATGGCCAGGAGCAGCAATGGGGCCGGTGGCACTGGGAGAGTGCCCAAAAAGGGTCGCCTGCTGCCTTGCCTGGCTTGCTGGGGCCGATGGCAATGTGGGGCTCATGGGGCCTGAGGCTCATCCTTGCATCCCTCCTCAGCTGGGATCTGTGGGATGGAGCTGCCCCTCCAGCCAGAGGCTGGGACGCCCTCTCACACTGACCCTCAGCCCTTGCTGGGATCCATCCCTGTGGGTCCTGGCTCCATCCCTATGGGTCCTGGCGCCATTCCCACGGGTCCAGGCATGGCCCGCTCAGCACCAGGGCAGGATTTTAACCAACCATGACCGAAGCCCTGCGTCAGTGCCAGTTCTCCCCCATCCAGCCATGCTTCCCTCCCCAGAATCCTCCCAATTTCCTGCGTGCCTCGGCGCTGTCAGAGCACATCAGCCCCGTGGTGGTCATCCCTGCTGAGGCATCCTCACCCGACAGTGAGCCCATCACAGACCTGGTGGAGATGGACACGGCCTCACAGGTGAGCTGCTGCGGCACTGCCTGTGCCCCTCGGGCTGCAGAGAGGACAGTGGGTGCCATTTGGCTCCAAGACCAGGGTTATTTCTCCCAAAACATGCCATGGTGGGGGCTGAGACAGTGGGGATGGCCTCAGGTGCTGGGGAGCATCACTGCAGGGGGCTGAGTGGGTGTTTAGTGTCACATGTGGGTGTTGCTAGGTCTGAACCAGGCTGAATTCACCTTGTGGTGCTTCTCTTAGTGGTATGGTGCCCTCCAGTGTTTGCTGGCTGGAGATATTTTGCTTCCCAGCATTGCTCCTCAGCTCTGCACGCTTGTGTTAGGTTTTCACGCCCCTCTCCACCAAGGGTTGTCCCCAGATGCTTAGCATTTCAAGAGGTGAAGGGGTGTATGGTGACATGGCTTTGAGGATCTTCCCCCCACAGGAGTTAGGTGGGGATGGACCAGAGATACTCGGTGTTCAACATGTTCAGTGCCCTGGGAGCAGCTGGGAGGGTCCAGCTCCGGTGTCCAGGCAGCACAAGCAGGCAGCAGCCTGGCACGTGGGCTGGCTTGGTGGTGCCGCCAGGGACATGTAGGGGGTGAAGGCTCCCAGGTAGTGGTGGTGGGTTCACTCCAAGTCCTTGCTGCTCTCCCCGCAGAGTCTGTTTGACAATAAGTTTGATGACATCTTCGGCAGCTCTTTCAGCAGTGACCCCTTCAACTTCAACAGCCAGAACGGGATGAACAAGGATGACAAGTGAGCAGTGCTGGTGATGGTGGTGGCCAGGATCGGACTGGGAGCTTCCTTCCCGGCACGGCACCGCAGCCACCTGCCAGGCTGCTGCAGCACAGCAGCCACGGTGGCACAGGGGACGCCTCCCCTCCCAGGACGCGTCCCCACTGCACTGGTGCGGCTGGTGGCACTGAGGATGGTACCCGGTGTCTCTCCTTCCCAGGGACCAGTTAATCGAGCAGCTTTATGGGGAGATTGCAGCCCTGAAGGAGGAGCTGGAGAATTTCAAGGCTGAGGTGGGTGATAACCATCTGGTGGTGTCATGCGGTGAGCACCCGTGTGGCAGTCCAGGGGCAGGATAAGACACAGCGACTCACACTGGGAATTGGGGCTGGTGGGGTGGTGGCTGTGTCCCTGGGTGAGCAAGGTGGTGATCCTGTCTGTCTGTCCTGCCCTGTCCCCGATGGCTTCTACATCCCTGGCGCAGCGATCCCTGCCCAAACAGGGGGTCCCCAGGTGTGCTTGGGGTGGGGCTGCATCCCTGCTGGGGGAGCCAGGCTCACCCCTTCTGCCCAGCATCCTCAGCGCTTCACCCTGCTGCATTTGGGGTTCTGTGGGATGCTACCCATGGGGTAGCTGCCGGTACTGGCGGGCATCCTACCGTGTCAGCAGCCACGAATGCTGCTGGGAGCTGCCCTCCTGTCGTCCCCGCAGAGCGCACGGGGTGCTGTGCAGCTGCGCGGTCGAGCCAGTGAGCTGGAGGCCGAGCTGGCCGAGCAGCGGCACCTGAAGCAGCAGGCGCAGGATGAGAGCGAGTTCCTGCGCGCGGAGCTGGAAGAGCTGAAGAAGCAGCGGGAGGACACCGAGAAGGCACAGAGGAGCCTGACGGAAATTGAAAGTGAGTGAGGAGAGCCAGCACCGGGCTTAGGGTGGGTGGGGGTCCTGGATGCTCACCTCGGCGTCCCTGCGTCCATGGCAGGGCGGGCACAGGCCAACGAGCAGCGCTACAGCAAGCTGAAGGAGAAGTACAGTGAGCTGGTGCAGAACCACGCCGACCTGCTGCGGAAGGTGGGGTCCCCAAAATCCCCCCCCGCCATCCCCTTTCCCAGCCGTGCCCCCTGACAGTGGGGGGTTGCTGAGCTCCCTCTCTGCTGTCACCAGAATGCAGAGGTGACGAAGCAGGTGACAGTGGCCAGGCAGGCCCAGGGGGATGTGGAGCGGGAGAAGAAGGAGCTGGAGGACTCCTTCCAGCGGGTGAGTGAGCAGGCTCAGAGAAAGGTGAGTAGGGACATGGGGGGCCATGCCAGGGATGGGCAGGGGGCTTCCCCATGGGGCACTGGTGCTGGCAACCTCTCTTCTTGCCCGCAGTCTCAGGAGCAGGCAGAGGTGCTGGACACGCTGAAACGAGAGCTGGCAGCCAGCAGACAGGAGCTGCAGGTCCTTCAGGGCACCCTGGAATCCAGCACACAGGTGAGAGCCCATGAGTGGACCCCACCAACCCCACCACCGCCCCAAGATGGGCAGCCTGGGCAAAGAGGAGGCCTGCCTGCTGTCGCAGTGCTTGGGCGACATGTTACCCATCCAGGAGGCGTTACCCACCATTGGCCTGATAACCAACTCCCCGTCTTCTTCCTTCCCACATCTAGATGGGTTTAATGATAATACCAGGGGGTTTTACATTCCTGGGTGCAAGAGCAGGGTCAGGCAGAGTGGCTCTGCCTGCTGTAAAACCCAGCAGGGAACGTGCTATCACATTGCAAGTCTTTGCATGGGCTTGCTGCCATGCCAGAGGGCATTTCATGCCTGCAAAGCTGTGGAGGACTGCAGGCATTTCCAGGCTCATTGTAGAAGGGAGAAGCTGGCAGGAAAATGGAACTGCCCATCCCTGTAGTGGGCAGACACGCTGCAGCAGGACAGGGATTGGGCAGAGCCGGCTCCAGGGCTGGCAGCCAGTGCCCTTCATCCGCTCCTCCATCAGGACGCTCACAGTCATAATAAAAGTGACTTTTCGATGATAAAAGTGAAAGGACTCCCCAGGGAGCCTCGCCTGGGACCAGCCAAGGCTGTCAGTACTGCAAGGGTGCTGCTGGGCAGCAGGTGATGCAGGACTGTGACCTGCAGGGGCTTCGATGCACCGAGAAGGGACAGTTGGGGTGGCCTGAGCCTGGACCATGAACAAGTCCCCAGACTGGAGCATTTGCCCTTGGCACAGCGGCAACTGCTGTTTCTTGCCCACCCAGGTGGGAGTGGAGCAGAGCACCCGGATCACAGGCCTGGAGCAGGAGAGGGACAGCCTGAGCCGGGCAGCGGAGCAGCACAGGGAGGAGATGGCTGCCCTGCGAGCCGAGCTGCAGCAGCTGCAGGACATGCTCAGCCGCGAGCAGGCGAGCAGCAAGATTGAGCTGGAGACATTGCAGACCCAGCTGAGAGACAAGGTACCCTGGGGGCATCGCTGGCACAGGGCATGCTGGCATCCCCCTCCCTGGCGAGCTGTGGGGGTTCAGCAGAGCTGGAGGCAGCGATGGGGTGTGGGCGTGATTCCCAGCCAGTGCGGCAAGATCCATGACACCTGTCCCGGCTTGGCAGGCGAGTGCAGAGCAGGCACTGCAGCGGCGCCTTGCCGAGGAGCAGTTTGCCCTGCTGCAGGGCACTGCACGGGAGGCGGAGAGGATGGTGCAGGATGCCCTCAGTCGCCTGGAGGATCCTGCTCACATTGGCTGCACCGGCTCAGCAGGTCAGTTCTCTGGTGCTCACCAAACCTGGCGTTATCCCAACCCGGCACCACACAAAGTCCCCCTCCCTGCTGTCCTCTGGGCCATGCCAGCGGCAGAGCGCAGCCTTGCCACACACAGGGACGCCCCATGTTTGAGTCTTGCCTGCTCTCTGCCTGCAGATTGTCTCCTGTCCAGGACACTGGCAGCCTCCGAGTGCATGGACCGGCTGCGGGACGCACACAGCAAATACCTTTCCAATCATGAAGGTGAGAACCAGCAGCCCTGGGCAGGGGCTGGGCTGCGGGAAGGGGGTAGCTCCAGCACTCGTGAGCTGGGTGGGCAGTGCCCGCTGGGGCTGAGGTGTGTGCCTGCTCTCCCGCCGCAGCTGTGGGCTCCCTGCTGCCCTGCCTGGCCCTCTTCGCCCACCTCGTCAGCGACACCCTCCTGCAGGGCAGCGCTACCTCCCACGTGGCCCCCATGGAGCCCGCCGACCGTGAGTGCTGCCCAGTGGGGCAGATGGGATGCTGGGGCGGGCAGCATGCTGGGGCGGGCAGGGGCCACAGCCGGAGCGGACCGGGTGGGCAGTAGGATGCTGAGGTGGCCAGGATCCTGGGGCAGGCAGTGGCCAGGGTGGGCAGGGGCCGGTGTGGGCAGGATTCTGGGGCAAACAGGGCCAGGGTGGGCTGGGGCCAGCACAGGCAGGATGCTGGAGCAGGCAGGGGCTGGCCAGAATTCTGGGGCAGGCAGTGGCCAGGCGTCTCTGTCCCCGCGTGTGGCACCCTCAGCTTCTTGTGCTGCCCACACAGGTCTGCTGGAGATGTGCAAGGAATGTGGCAATGAAGCCATGAGCTACCTCAGCGCCCTGCAAGACCCAGGGACAGTGGAAGGCGCCGACTGCAGCCTGGTGATGACCTGTCTGGGCCGGATCAGCGCCATTGGGGAGGTGGGTGCCCCAGGAGGGCTGGTGGGACAGGGTCAGGCCATGGCGGGCACTGCTGGAGGGGCTGTGCCACACCTGGATGGTCCCTTTCATCCCATCCCCTCCCCAGGAGCTGCGACCAAGAGGACTGGACGTCAAGCAGGAGGAGCTGGGTGACCTGGTGGACAAAGAGATGGCAGCAACAGCGGCGGCCATTGAAACGGCAGCCGCCCGCATTGAGGTGGGGGTTGCCACATGCTGCAAGGCACCCATGGGTGCCATGCCTACCGGGACCACCGGCATGAGGCCAAGATGGCATGCGGGGCTCAGCATAGCCTCTTCCCTTTCTACCAGGAGATGCTGAGCAAGTCACGGGCTGGGGACACTGGGGTCAAACTGGAAGTGAACGAGAGGTGAGCAGTGGCCGGGGTGCTGGACAGAGATGGGCGGGCAGGATGGGGCCCGGTGCCACAGGCAGAGCGACTGCCCCATGGCTCTGGGGTCTCCCTGCCCCATGAGTGGGGCTCAGTGGGGTTTGTCTCTCAGGATCTTGGGCTCCTGCACAGGCCTCATGCAGGCCATCCACGTCCTGGTTCTGGCCTCCAAGGACCTTCAGAGAGAGATTGTGGAGAGCGGACGGGTGAGCTGGGGGCAGGGATGCAGGCAGGGGTGCGGGTAGGGCATGGGGCAGCAGGTGCTTGGCCAGCCAGGGTCACCGCGCACTTGCTGGGAATGCGCTGCTCCCAGCCTTGACCCGTTGGGGCATCAACACCGGCTGCCAGGAGCTCCTGCCCCAGCCCCAGGGTCTCACCCTGGCTGCAGTCCCTGGAGTGTCACGGAGGTCCCTGATCTCCTTTCCTACATAGGGGACCCCAGGACCCCCCAGGTTCGGTGTCTCCCCAGCTCCCATGCACATCCTAAATGAGACCCTGATTTACTCCATTCCCCTGAGAGCAGGGATTTGGGGTCCTAGGCCCTCAACGCATGACCGTGCCTTTCTGATGGCAGGGTGCGGCATCCCCCAAGGAGTTTTATGCCAAGAATTCCCGCTGGACAGAGGGTCTCATCTCTGCCTCCAAGGCCGTGGGCTGGGGTGCCACCATCATGGTGTAAGTGCCACCTTTCCGGGAGTGGGGAGAGAATGGCAGGGTCCTGCTGTCCCCCCAGGGAGGGGACAGGGGTGGTGGGAGGATGCTGCAGCTTCTCTCTGCCCTCCTGCAGCGACGCTGCTGACCTGGTGGTGCAAGGCAAGGGGACGTTCGAGGAGCTGATGGTTTGTTCCCGGGAGATTGCAGCCAGCACCGCGCAGCTGGTGGCAGCCTCCAAGGTAGGAACCTGGCACCCTGGGAGGCATGCTCCATCCCCGAGCAGGCGGCATCAAGGCTGCTCCCCTGGCTGTCGTTTGGGGTGACCCTGGGGCACCACGTGGCCCCCCAAAACTGTGGGGCTGGTCTTCCGCTCGCTTGGTGGGGCATAAGTGCACCCCTTGCTGCCCCGGCAGGTGAAGGCAGACAAAGACAGCGTCAACCTTTGCAAGCTCCAGCAAGCCTCCCGGGGTGTCAACCTGGCCACAGCCGGCGTGGTGGCCTCCACCAAGGCTGGGAAGTCGCAGGTGGAGGAAAAAGGTAAGTGTGGGGCTGCAGGAGCATAGACCTTCCCCAAAACCTCTGCTTTTCGCGCTCGCCATCTTCAGTTGGCCGTGCCCTGGTGGTCTCTGCCTGCGGCTGCCCATTACTCCCTGCGTATTCCATGGTGCTAGACACTGCCAGCAGCATGGGAGCTGCCAGGGGTGTCCAAGCTGGGGAGTGGAGCTCAAGGGGGGCTGGTGGTGTCTTTCTCCACAGACAGCATGGACTTTTCCAGCATGACACTCACCCAGATCAAGCGTCAGGAGATGGACTCACAGGTAGGAGGTTCCCCCACGCTTTGGGAAACACACCTGCTGGTGTCTCGTTTGGGCTAGCAAGAGGCTGCCCATGCTGGAGGAGAGGTGGGTGGGGGCACCCAGCCCGGCTGCCTGGCCCTGGGCACCTTCAGCTCGCAGGGAAGGCCCAGGGTATGAAGGCAACAACCGGGTTTGCCCAGGAGCCACATGCAGTTGGTCCTTGAGCCTTCCCCGATACTGTCCCCATCATGGCACAACAGTCCAAGGCCTCTCCCTGCTCCTCTGTGCCCACCAGGCTGCCCCACAATGCCCACCTCCCCTGGGTACGGGGCATCCCTGGAGAATTCCCCTTCCCTTCATGCTCACGCCCTGCCTGCACCAGCAGCACCCACTTGAAATCAGTCCTCTCCCAGTGACCATTTGTCATCAGAGCACTTATGGGATGTATGTCAGGGGTCTTTGGGCTTGATATTGGGGAGATAATGGGTGTGAAAGGGAGGTGTCCAGCCCTGCATGACTTCATGCCAGCTGGAGCACCGAAGTGCTGTGCAGAGTGTCCATGGCATGCTTGATGTCCTTCAGGTACGGGTGCTGGAGCTGGAAAACCAGCTGCAGAAGGAGCGGCAGAAGCTGGGGGAGCTGCGCAAGAAGCACTATGAGCTGGCAGGAGTGGCGGAGGGCTGGGAGGAGGAAGGTGAGTGGATCCCAGTCCTGCTCCATCCAGGAAGCTGCTCTGGGAAGGAGCTGGGTAGGATGGGGAAACCCTGCCTGCAGTCCAGGTAGCGAGAGGGCATGGGTTTTGCTCCAGCTGGCACAAACAGAGCCCCAGGATAGTCGGCACACGTGGGCAAAGCCACGGGGACCCTGAACTGTGTAAGAGCCTGTGAGACCCGCGTCGCCTCTGGGCAGGGTGTTCAGGTGCTGCTGGGGCTCTGCTGCCCTGCGAAGCCCTGGGGTCCCGAAGAGGTGGGGTGGAGGGATACTGGGGGGCACAGTGTTGCTCTGCCCCCCCCACCCTCTTTCCCCTCTCCAGCTGCAGATTAACAGCTGCTGTGGAAGCAGCCCGCAGGGGACACCCCCATAGTAGGCTGGGACCCAGCTTGGTGCAGCCTTTTCAGAAGATCCACGATAAACCGGTGCAAAAGCCACCCTGAAGCACACGTCCTCTGCGTCCCCCCCGCCAAGAGCCGCCTCCAGCGCCGGAGCACCGAGAGCCACCCGGCGAGACCCCAGCACCGGGAGCAAGGGCTTGCCGGCCTGATGCCAGCCGCAAACCGCACGTGTATTTATTAGAGCTGCTTGGGGTTGGGGGGGGGTCTCTGGGGGGGTCTTTAACCCTTTAGTTTTGTTTTTGCACAGATTTTTGGAACTCTCTAAGCCAGCTCTGGCTGAGCGAGAGCGGTCAGGTTTTTTTCGCCTCTCGCTGCTTCTCCAGCCTTAACCTGGTCCCTGGCTTGGCGCGAACATCCGCCCCATGCGAAGGAGCCTGCTGTGGTGCCAAGGGCCCCAGGGGTGCCGCCAGGTTGGAGGCCAGTTTTTGGGGTGCTGCTGGGCTTGGTGCTAGGTGTGCTCTCCTATCCAGTGGGGGCACCGAGTGCCTTTGGCCGCTGCAGGGTTGGGGGGGGAGTTTTCCATTCCCATGGGACAACCCGGCTGGTGGGACCGGGGTGCCGGCAGCAGCACCAGGAGCAGCCAGCGGTGAGGGAGTGGGGCGGGCAGTGGGAGGGATGCTGCCATGAGCTCCTGCCCCCCCATCCCGGGTCCCCAAAATGCCCCTGCCTCCCGGAGCTGGGCTGGCCTGCCCCAACAGATCACTGTGTTTATGCCAGCAATAAACCCTCCATAAGGTGCTGGGCGCAGGTTTGGGCAACCATGGTGCCACTGCACAAGCTGCCAGCTCCTGGGGTCGGGGTGGCTCTAGGGCAACAGTACAGAGCGTGCAGGGGCAGCCAGGGTGCCCCAAAACCAGAGCACCCTGAAGCCAGAGCGAGCAGCTCCCCGCAACCGCTCACTCTGGGCTGGTGCTGCCTTGCATCCTCGCCACCCTCTTCAGTGCATGGGCGATTGGTGCTGGCATTGCCATGGGCAGGGGTGGCCGTGGGGCTGGCACCGGCCAGGGAACCTTTGTGCCTTGGAGCAGGGGGCTCGGAGGGCAGGGGCTGTCTGCCAGCTCTGGGTCCCCCAGCTTGTCTTGCTGTGGTGGGATGGCGGCGTCAGACTGCGCAACAATGTCCCCGTCCCCGCCCAGCCACCCCTATGGTCCTGCCGGTGCCCCTTGCAGGGCCAGGGTGTCCTTCCCAGCCTGGCAGCATCACTGCCTGCACCCTGCCTTCAGGCAGCTGCTGCTTCCTGGGGGGAGAGACAGCCAGACCAGCCCCCTTGGGGTGCTGGGGGTGCAGGATTCGGCCTTTCTCCCTTTAGAAAGTTGTGGCATCACCCAGAGTGGCTGGGCTGTCACCGCATGCTTTCCCACTGACATTCGCCAGCCCTTGACTGGCGCTCAGAGCAGTGGGACCCACTTACATCCCCCTGCCTGGCCAGGCCATCACCATGGCCTCCGGGCTGCCACCCCCGATGTGCAGGAGAGCGCAACTGTCCACCATGCAGGGACCCGGTGTCACCGCGTCCACCAGCCAGCCCTGCTGCCAACACACCTGCTCCGTGCTCCCAGCCTGCCGGGAGCAACTTGGAGACCTCAGGGCTCCCCCCTGGGACTCCCGCTGCCTCCCCATGCCCTGCTGTGGCCATACCCCAACCCGCACCGGCTCCCGTCAGGATGCAATACCAACCATCCCGTTCCTGCAGGACACAGGGAGCCCCGAAACCCTCCCCGCTCTTTTGGGGGGGTCTCGCCTGCACGGGGTACCCCCAACTACCTCAGGCCTCCAGGCCGGGTCAGGGCTGGGGGGCAGCAGTGGCAGCAGGGGCTTGGGAACAGCGGCACCACTCTTGGCCGAAACCACTTCTCCATTTTGTATTTTGGCCAGGCATT
>VZTL01050641.1:13232-62009 GCA_013400535.1 Scopus umbretta | reverse complement strand
CGCCGGTCGGCCTGCCCGCCGCCCGCTGGGAGGGCTGCTCGCCCAGGAGCGCGCCCTGGGCTCGCAGGGCCGGCCCGCTCCGCAGCCCCGTCACCGTGAGGATCGCCCGGCCGGCCGCCGGCCTGGCCCGCTCCCCAGCGTGAGTACGGGAGTGGGGACCGGGCCCCGCTTCGGCCTCGGCTCACGCGTGGGCAGCGGGGGGAGCTTCACCTTGATGGGACTGAATGCCGCGGGGGGGGCGCGACCAGTTACCCGGCCCTCAGCCGGTTGTGCTGCCTGGAGCAGTCCCCCAGGGAGAGCACGCCGCTCTCGGCCTGGCAGTGACCGCTCCATCCCCATCCCGAGCGTTGCTGCGTTGCGGGGAGGGTTGTGTGGTCCAAATCTCCTAGAGCGGCTTCATGGGAGAGCCCTCTCCTTGCTTCCATAGGGGCACCCGGGCCAGCGGGTTGGGGGATGTCCCTCTGGGGATCCCAAGTCACCTAATGCTTTGCTTTGCTTTGCTTTGCCTCACAGCTTGGAGCAGCTGATCTCGCCCGTGGCCTTCCCAGCCGGCAGTAGCCTGGACCCATGTGCAAAAGAGACTGTGCTGAATGCCATCAAGGAGAGCAGGAAGAGGGCTGTGGAGGAGGAGGAGGAGGAGGAGGACCAGGCTTTTGGGAACGATCAGGAGAGCAAGAGAAGGTAATAAGCCATTAGTCCAGGTCACTGCCAGTGTTGGGAAGGTCGTAAACAGTGCTAGCACTTCAGTGGTGACAAATGGGATGTGTCTCAGAGCATGCCGGGCCTGGTGTGAGCAGGAGTCTGGGTTGGAAAACTGCTGTGGGAGGTGAACTGCAGAGAGGAAGCACACCCCCATCACCCGGCCCTCTGGACTATGTCAGGAAGTCCTCTGAGACTTCGTTTTGTCCCTGAGATCAAATGGTTGTGGTTTAGGTTTTTGTCTGGGCAAACTCATGGGTCCAGTGTGTTCCCCTGTGCTGCTGGCGTTGGGAGAGGCTGGGATGTCGTTTGGGGAAGCCTGGCAGGGCTTCCTGGCAGGGAATTGGCTTCTGTCATCACTGGGGAAACATGGCGGGTTATGCTCATATATGCTGTAGGCTCATTGTCCTTTGGTCCGCCCCAGGCCTCCAAGAGAGACGGGGTCCCCAAGTCTTACAGCCCTGTGTGGAAGCATCGTGCTTTAAGAGAGTTACATGCTTCCTTCATGCCTTGTAGCTACCAAAAGGAGGTAAAAACATGAGGGTAAACAAGTGAGACTATCTTCTGCTTTTGTTTGTCAAGGTCAATGATTTCCAGCTTTGAACTTGAAAAAATGAGGGTGCAGTGTCTTTGCCAGCGCTCTCAGAAGGACAAGGCATAAATCCTGGGTGCCAAGGTCTCCCAGGCCTTTCTGACTGCCCAGGCACAGCACTGCCTTGCCATTCTCCCCTCCTGGTTTTCATCCTTCCCGCTTGTGTACATGGAGGCTGTTCTCCTTGTGCCCTTCTGGCCCTCACGTGCCAGGGCTGCCTGCCTGGACCTGAGCAGGGGAGCTGAGAGACCACAGAAGAGCAGTTTGGGCAGTGCCCAGGCGCTTTGCCCCATGTGCTGCGCTGGGGCTGCTGCTAGAGGTAGCCCTGAGAGTGCAGCAGGATGAGCGGTGGTTTGCAGGGAGCCACTGGCTGCCGCCTTGCTGTGGTAGGGCATGCTGTCCTCCCCTCCATCACTGGATTTCCCTCTGCCTTTGAACCTTTACCTCAGCGTGGTGAATATGAGCCCTGCAAGGGCTGAGCAGGACAAAACCAGGATGGGTGCACAGATGGGATCAGCTTGGATTTTTTTCTTTATTCTATTTATTTTTTTTTTTTAACATACCAGTACCCAGCTCTGCCACAAAACCCAACTTGGAAGGCATTAAAGCCTGGCAAGCATGAAGAATGCTTGTAGGCAGAAAATCCTGTGACCTTTGAGGGCAGAAAGGAGCCTGCGTCAGCTGAAGAGCACTGGATCACCTGTGAGATGGGGTCACCATGCTTGAGTTTGAGGGAAACACTTGGGCTCAGTGACAGGGCTGATCATACACCTCCAGCTCTGCTTCACAGCAGAGTTTGCTTTAAGACTTTCAGACTTCAGATCTTCACTGAATCGTTGCGGTTTGGTTTCTGACTCAAACAGTCCAGGGCACTGGCTAGGAAGAGGTAGGAGATCTGAGCTTCGGAGCTCAGGTCTTCCAGAAATGAGCTGCTGAGACTCCTTGGGATGTTTTGGCTTAGAATAATGGATTTGAGCACAGATTTCATTACATCAAAATTACTGTGCTCAGCAGGCAGCTGGTTGAGCTGCTGGTGCTTGGGAAGAGACGACTTGGGGTGAGAGTGAGGACAGGACCAGGCGGAGGGAAAATCTACAGCAGGATGTGGATGGGGAAAACCTCTGTCCTTGGGTATTGGGTGACAAGGAAAAAGCAAGGTTTATGCTTTCTCAGTGCTGAGCCCCCCTAGAAGGGGTCTTCTCCTGAGGCTGGGCGGGCAGCCTCTGTCTCTGCTGGTTCCACACTACCACAGGCTTCTGCCCTCTCTCCCGCAGGCGCCACGATAGCAGTGGAAGTGGGCAGTCGGCGTTTGAGCCGCTGGTAGCCAACGGTGCCCCTGCCTCTCTCATACCCAAGTAAGTGCCCACTGGGCCAAAAGCAACTGCGGTTTGCTGGGAGGGGGGTCTGAAAGCCTGCGGGCTCTGGAAAAGGTACTTGGCTTTTGCTTGTGGAGCCCAGCTTTGGGGGAGGGCAAGAGAGGTCTGTCACCCTGAGTGCAGGCCACTGGTTGTAAGGACTCTGCCACTGTTGAGGCATCTTTCCAAGCTCTGCGCTGTGCGAAAGAGCAGGGTTGCTTTCCTCCACCCGCCCTGCATTTAAGGGACCTGTGGGCAGAGTGTTGGGGAGCTCATAAAATATTCTTTAATATCCTCTAGGCCTGGCTCTCTGAAGAGGAGCCTTGTCTCGCATTGCCAGGATGACTGCTCAAATAAGAGGTCACGCACCTCTTCCATGAGCTCCCTCAACAACACGTATGCTGGCGGGATCCCTGGCTCTATCCGCAATGCCATCGCCAGCTCCTACAGCTCCAGCCGGGGCCTCTCACAGGTAGGAAACACCCTGCCAAAGGCAGCGCCAGAGCCCAGGTGCAGAGTGGCTTGACCTTCCTCTGGGTCTGGTTTCCCCATGGAACTCAAACCCTGGGCTCATAAGAAGAGATCAGTGTTGCTGGGTGCCTGGCAGTGAGCACTGCGGGGAGTCTCCAGCACAGCTCAGACAGGCAGTTTCATCTTCTCGTGGGTTAGGCAGGCTGCTGGGCCAGCAGCAGCAGGCAGCGATGTTACTTGTCCTTTGATGCGTGCCGTTGGGGAGTCCCCGGGCTGAGCTGTCCTGCTGCAGTGCTTATTTTACACCAAAGCAAGAAGGAGGCTTTTTTTTTCCCTCCCTACTCAGCCTTGGCCAGTCTGCTAGGATAGATAGATCCAGGTGAAAGGAAAAAAAAATAAATCTTCGTTACGCTGCCATTTTTTCAGCTGGAGTCAGCAAGTATTGGAGCTGTGTACTCCCACTTTGACCCAGGTCCCTTCAGCAGCTGCTGACCTGTGATAAAACACTGCTTACATCCTGGGTCAGGCTTGCAGATGTGATGGTGGGATGTAGCCCTGGCTAGTAGAGCTCTGCAGTCTGTAGGAGAAAAGGTTTCCTCCAGGATATATTGGTAGGGAAGGGTTTCCTCTGGCTGGGGCGAGTCTAAAATTCTTGAGGAATCCTTGATCCATCCTCTCCGAGCTCCTGGTGAGGAGGTGGCCTGCTCCTGCCAGCGCAGCCCCACGCACTGGGGAAGCATCAGAGGTAACGGGGCAGCCTCTGCCTTCATGAAGGCAAGAGCTGGCATCTGACCAGCAGTGTCCTCCCTCCCCATCCTCTTGGCCAGGCTGTAATGAGCCTGGAGTCAGCTTGCTCCCAGAGTGGATTCAGTTTGGGGTGGCCAGACTTTGCGCTCCGTGGAATGTGGAGGGGAGTTAAGCGGTGTTGAAACAAGAGAGGCTTGTTAGCAACAGCCCTGGGAGATGGGATTTAATCTGCAGGTCAGCAGGAGGATGAGAGGCTGTGCTCCCTGCCCACCCCCATACTGAGTTATTGCTGGTCTCTCTGCTTTCCAGCTGTGGAAGAGAAGTGGTGTGAGCATGTCCCCACTGTCCAGCCCAGCGTCCTCCCGCTCCCAGACGCCAGAGTGGCCTCTCAAGAAAGCCAGGTAACTAGCCGCTCACCTGGCAAGCACCTGCTCGTCGATGCCAACCAGGAAGAGAGCAGTCGCCTTCCCAGCCATCCTGCTGCCCGAGTGCCCCTCTCCACTGGAGCTGGCACAGTCCAGGCCCCTTTCTAAGACGTGGCTGCTGGGTCACCCACCGGTGTGGAAACCCTCTTGTTGTGTCAATTGGCATCCCTGCTGCCTTGTTACACTGCAGTCCCAGCAGCAGTGCTGAGCTGCACCATCCCTGCCCTGCTCCCAGGCTGGGTTAGAGATTTAAGGGTTCAGTTTGCCACAGATGTGACATTGCCTTGTGGTGTTGGCATCACCTGGGTTGCTGGTTGCCAAAACATTGGGAAGAGACAGGCCCTGATTTTTGCTGTCTCCTCAGAATCAATTCACAGGAGCTACCGCAGGGTTGTATTGTAGTGCCTGCCTCAGAGCACAGGCCCTTGTCCTTCTCGCTCTCTCGGCTCACGAGAAGGGCCTTATGTCAGAACTAAAACCGACACAACCACCCGCCCTGGTGACAGGGTGCGTCCAAGGCAGGGACCTGTGAGGGGCAGCAGCTCCTCTCCGGGATCCCCGGCTGCCACCCTGAGGCTGACTCGTTCCGCACAGAGTTCTCGGGTGCAGCGGCCTGACTGAGCTGGAGTCCCAGGGAGGGGAGCAGCTCCTCTGACTGGAGGTGCTTTCAGGCAGGTGCAGTGAGGGCAAGGCTGTTGTCCTGAGGTCTGTTGTTTGGTGGAGGCAAAGAAACACACCAGGGATGTTGGTGGGAGTCCTTAGCATGTTTGGCCTTGTCCCTGCTCCCTGGGGACGGGGCCAAGCCTGGAGTTGACCCTAACTGGCTCTCTCCAACTTGTGCAGGGAAGAGGAGTTGCATTGCTCCAACACTTCCACTCCAGTGAAATCGGACAAGGAGCTGCAGACAGAAAAAGGTGAGTGTAGGTGGACCCCAGCTCTGTGCCCGTGTTGGATGGGCCACTGGTGCAAGCAAGCAGCGGGACAGGAGGTAGCTGAGATCTGCAGGTGGGATTGGCTTGAGATGTCACCTGGAAACTAGGAATGTGCTGGCAGGGTAGTAGACTTCTGCTGTCCTCAGTGGCTGCCCTAAAAGGATTTCCAGGTGATAAGCAAGGGGCGCTGACAGTGTCAGCGTGCTAGCAGATAACGTGGGAGCTGGCTTGCAAGGGGGAACACCAGCCCCCAAGCTAGCACAGGTCCAGGTGTCAGCCCTGGGGCATGATCTGCTGTGGTACAAGTAGCACCCTGATCAAATTCCAGGCTGAGCTTATTCCAGTGCTTCCTCGGCTAAAACGGAGAGGAAATCCTTTGTGCCCATCACAGATAGGGTCCCGTGGCACAGCACTAGGTGTGGCTCATGCAGCTTGTGTGATTTGTGGTTCAGGCAGGCAGTGTGCAAGAACAGTCCATGGAGGTGAGAAGGGGCTGCTCCTCTGTGGAGCCCCAGCAGGCTCTTGTAACAGACTGCTTTGGGATGTGTTACAGCCAGCTGCTCTTCCAGGACATTGCAGCCTTGTCCTCAGCTTAAAGCTGTGCCCCTGGCTCTGCCCTCTGAGATGGGTCATCCAGAGAGGAGTCAAAAGGGACAACCCTGTTGGTACAAGCCAAATGCCTTCTGCCCGGAGCTAGTCCTGACTTGTCTCCTTCTATAGCGGTGGAGACGCCTGTGCAGAAGAAGCAGAATTCCCTGAGCCCACCATCCATGTCAGGGAGCAACGGGAAGCGCAAGCGGAAGATCCAGTTGCTGTCATCTCGCCGGGGGGACCAGCTGGCGCTGGTACGTCGCTGTCTCGCAGCCCCTTTTGCCCTCCTCTGGCAATAGAATGTGCTCACTGCAATTTCTGCAGGGCTGGGGGGAGACTGACCTGCCTGCCCTCAGGAAGGAGGCCCCGTCCTTGGCCGAGTGGGAAGTGACGCTATCCCCAGCCCCAGTGTCTGGTGGGCTGTGCGTGATTGTGCTGCCTGCTGCCGGACCAGGTAATGGCCTGGGGAAGGCCTGCCGTGCCCTCAGCGCCAAGCCGGGGGCCAAAATGAATGGGGATTGGAGCTCCGCGGTAGCGTGCTGTGGCAGAACCACCTGCTTCACGGGTCTTGCGACGGCCAGCCTTCACCACATGTTCAGAGAGGCTCTGCCGGCTTCCCTGAGAAGGAGCTAAGCTGCTGCTCTCTCTTGGCAGCCCCCGCCACCTCAGCTTGGCTACTCCATCACGTCGGAGGACCTGGATGCGGAGAAGAAGGCGGCATTGCAGTGGTTCAACAAAGTCTTGGAGGATAAGGCTGGTAAGGGGAATGCAGAGGGGATGGCAAGAAGTAGAAACCCAGGGCCAGGGCTGGCAGGGCAGTGAGGTGTCTGTGTAGCGTAGGCTGGGGAAGCTCCCGGGCCAGTCCTGGCTGGTCCTCGGGTCTGGAGATGCTCTTGGTGCCTTCAGACTCAGGAGAGCTTGTGCCCCAGAGTCCCCAGGGTGATGGGTGAGGTTCCCCAGGGCTGGAGCTGTGGGATGTTCATGCAGTTTCCCTACCTGCTGGGGAAGCTCTGCTAAGGGATAGTCCCCTGCAGCGAGTTGCAGGTCCTGATTTCTTGCTCCTTCCCAGTAGATGCGGTCCCTAACACCACTGCAGAGACTACACCCGTGTCCAGGCCGCTGGCGTTCACCGTGACCTCCTCAGGGCCTGCCCCTGCCTCAACAGCTCCTGCTCTGGCCAGCACCAACTTGCTCCTGGACAGCCTGAAGAAGATGCAGAGCAGCCAGGCTGTGCCTGCACCAGCAGGTGAGGAGAATGAGGCGGATCAGCAGAGCAGGACTTTGGCAGAGTGAGGCAGGTGCAGTGGGAGCTCTGCACTGCCTCTGTAGGAGGCAGGTGGCAAAACTCCCTGTTCAGATGCTCTGCTGGCAGCGGAGCTGGCAGGCAGCTCTTGTGGGGAAAGCTTGTGGACACTGAGCCCATGGTCCTGTCGGGATCTGCAGTAAGCGTGGAGGGCTGTGTCTGTCTGGCGTGGGCAGGTGCCACTCTGGCAGCCTTTGTAGCAGTGGGGTGGGTGCCTGGCAGAAGGGCTGTCTGTCTCTAGGTGGCCCCTTGTCCCTAAATAAGCTCTCTCCCCCTTTCCAGACTCCACTGGAGCTGCAGTAGCATCCCAGCCACCTTCATCAGTTGCACAGCCACCCGCTTCTGCTGTATTGCTGGAGTCGAGTTCTCTGCCTGCCACCTCTGCTGATACCAAGTCTGTGCCCGTGTTGAGCACGTCTACCCTTACTGCCCCCCCAGCCTTGGGGGTGCAGGCCTCCAGCAGCCTGGAGTGCTCAGCAGCAGGAGCATTCACGGAGCTGGGCCAGACCCCGAGCAAGCCTTCCTCCTTCCCAAAGCCAAGCACCCTTTTTGGGATGCCAAACACCCCGCCTGCCAGCCAGCCAGCAGTGACTGCGGCTGCTGCTGTGCCTACCACAACCTCTGCTGTGCCCACCACGACCCCTGTCTTCAAACCCATCTTTGGCACCTTGCCGAAAAGTGAGAGTGCAGCACCCTCTACGGCTGTTGTCTCTGCCACAGTCACCGTGTCTGTGAGCTCAGGCCCTTCTTCGACATCCTCCACCACCACCATGTTCAAGCCTATCTTTGGCAGCATCACCGCAGCTTCATCTCCAGTGAAGGCCTCTCCTTTCGCCTTCAAGCCGACGTCACAGGCGGCTTCGGCCTCAGAGCTGCCAGCAGCCTCCACAACTACCCTGGCAGGATTCACAGGTCTCCCTAACGTCATCTTCACCACTGCAGCTACGACTGCTGCCACACAGAGTTCCTCCACAGATGCCACCATTAAACCCATCTTCAGCTTTGGACTCAACCCGCCCACCTCCACTGGCCCCACCGCCAGCCTGACCGTCACTGCTGCCACATCCACCAGTACGTCGCAGCCCTTCCTGTTTGGGGGCCTGGCCAGCTCAGCTCCCAGCACAGAAACCAGCTTTGCCACCCCAGGGCCTGTGTTCCAGTTCGGAAAGCCACCTCCAGCCACAGTCACTGCCACCACCAGTGTCCCAGGAGGCCCTGCTTTTGGCCAGGCACCTTCAAACTCAACGGCTCCCACCACCACTGTGGGCTTTAGCATATTTGGGGGCACCACGCTGACCTCTTCTACCCCAGCCACCACAGGTCAAGCGACATTGACATTTGGCTCCTCTGTTTCAGCTTTTGGCAGTTCCTTCAGCACAAGCGCGAAGCCACCACCGCCGTCGTATCCTGGCACAATGAGTCAGCCTGCCTTCAGTGCCAGCGCTGCGGAGAGCCAGCCGCCCGCCAGCAAGCCCGCTGCTGGCCCCGTCAGCTTTGGCACCCCGTTCAGTTTTGGAGCCCCCACAGCTCAGTCTGCTGCTCAGCCAGCATTTGGCAGCAGTGCTCAGCCAGCCTTTGGCACAACCAGCGCCCAGGGCTCCTTTGGCACCAGCAGCACCCAGGCAGCGTTTGGGACCACCACGTCGGTCTTCTCTTTCGGGACAGCCACCTGCACCACTGCTAGCTTTGGTTCCACCACCCACACCACAAGCAGCAGCACCAGCACTGCTGTCTTTGGCACCACCCCTTCTCCTTTCACCTTTGGGGCAAGCGCCCAGCCAGGCCCCTCCGCCAGCGCCTTTGGGATCGGCACGCCTGCCCTGAGCAGTGGCTCTCCTGCCGTGGCATTCAGCTTCGGGGCTGGGCAGAGCGGGGCAGCCCCGGCGGCAACACCGTTTGGCTCTTCCCTGACGCAGAGTGCACTGGGCGCGCAGAATCAGAGCACGCCCTTCGCCTTCACTGTGCCCAGCACGCCCAACAACAAGCCAGTGTTTGGAGGTGAGTCAGGCTGGACGGGCCTTCTTGAGGAATGAAGGGCAGGGCTAGATTTCGGCAGCAGTTTTCCTGCCGGACCTTGCTGAGCTTCCTGGGCTCAGCAGCCCTAGAGGGACTGGTGCTCGTGCTGTGTGGAGCCTTGCCGTGCACAGGGAAGCTGCTTCCATCACTCGCTGTCTGTGTCCCCAGCCCTCCGTGGTGGAGGGGAATCCTTGAATTCTGCTCCTTGGCTCCCCTGAATGCATCAGCTCCCTGGCTCCGCACCAGTGCTGAGCCCAGCCAGGCACCCTGCAGAAGCCAAGCTCTTGCCAGTGCTTAAAAGCAATCTGGAGCTTCTTGGCGAGTGGAAACACTGCCAGCCGGCGATTGCAATCACTTCTTGCTTGCTCTCTGAGGTTTTCCATACTGCTTTGCACCTTCACTGGGCCCTCTCACCTCCCACAGAGCTGAAACACACATGCTAAGCAACTTCTTGATGGTCTAGAAAGACAGAGGCCTTTGTTCCTCCCTGGTCTGCAAATCCTCCTGTGCTGCCCTGCTGGCAGGAGAGCCCAGGAATTGCCATGAGAGCACAACTTCTTACATTAAAAGGGCTTCTGAGGTGAAGAGGCTGGTTCCAGGGGACTGTGGTGCCTCAGGCCCCGGAGGGAGATCTGTGCTTCTTGTGGGTGCCGCTGGTTCCCAAAGGCCAGGCTCTTCCTCTTTCGCCAACCCCGGCTCATAGTGGTGTGTTGCTTTCCAGGAACTCCTGCGCCCACCTTTGGGCAAAGCACACCTGTCCCAGGAGCAGTGGTGAGCGGAAGCAGTAGCCTTTCCTTCGGGACACCCAGCACTCCTGCCTCGGGCTTTGGAGGAGTCGGCGCTTCCTTCGGTAAGGGAGGAGTTGGTGCTTTGGCCTTTGGGAGCTGATGGGTTGTGTTGTCCCCTCAGACTGGGGATGGCAGAAGGGCCAGGCTGTGCTCTGGTAGCCAGCTTGGGTGGTACCTGCTGGGCTCCGGGTGTGCAAAACCTTCTGTTCTCCCCAGGATGGGGATTATGCTACCCCCCATGCCAGCTCTGAGTGAGGCTGCAGAGACCTGAGCAACCTTTCTGCTTCCAGGTTCATCTACCCCCACCTTTTCCATCGGGGCAGGATCCAAGACGGGTGCTCGCCAGCGGCTGCAGGCACGGAGACAGCACACCCGCAAAAAGTAACCTCCGGTGCTGCTGGGCCCCGCCACTGGCCTGCGTGAGGAGCCCCTGCACGTGCATAGGGGACTCCAGTCTGGAGCGGTCCCCGTGGCGGGACCAGTGGTGATAGGGCCAGGCCCCTGTCTCTGATGCCAGCCAGGAGACCATGCTGGGTGGCAGCAACTGGGGTGGGACAGGATAAACCAAACTCTTCTTACTTGAACAGTTCCACAGCCAAGGCTGGATGAATGAACCTCTGTACATATCTGCAGCGTTTCTTCCCTCACTTTATTTTGCCATGTTTCATAACGTGTAAATTTTTCCCCATTTGCTTCTTCTAGCTGTTTCCATGCTCTCCTCCGCAGCCCCCCGACAGTCAACCCCCTGCTCCGTGGCACGGCAGCCAGCAGAGCCACACGTCCCTGCTCGGAGCCCAGCTGGGGATGTGCTGTGTTTCCTGCTCGCTGTGGTTCTAGGCTGCTGAGGGATGCCGTCTTCACCAGGTCCTGAAACCTTTCCCCCTCGTTTCATCCCGTGGCCTGGTGAACACGCTCCCTCCGGAGGGCTCTGCTTCATTGCCATCCCTGCAGAACACGGGCCGGGGTTACTGCCAGCCTGGTGTGGGAGCCAGGGTTAGTGCCAGCCTGGCGTGGGCGTCTCGGTGCCGTGGGTGACCAGCCCAGCTTCTGCAGCTGGGTGACAACCACCTCGCTGTGACTTAATCTCCTGTCAGACCTCCAGCCGAGGATACGCCATAGCCTGGGACCTCGGCTGGAGGCATGGGGTGGGGATGGGGATGGGGATCCCTCCGCCCCTCTCACGGCTGCTGAGCCGCCCCCCTGGCCCTCGCAGCTCCCCACTGGGCTGTGGGCTCACCCCACCCTGCTCGTGTAAAGCCCCCTCTGTTTTGCTTTGTTTGTGCTCCCATTTCGATGTGCTCATTGAATCGAGTTTGGAGGAAGAACTGAACCGTATGTGTGGCGGCATGTTGGTTATGCCGGATTTGCTGTTTGGAGTTTTCTTTTTTTGGGGGCGCCCATCCCTTTGCGGGGGATGCGCCCTGGCTAATTGGGTGTTGACAGTAGCATCACTGCGTGGCTACTCGCGCTGGGGGAGTTGTCCCTTTGTCGTGGTGACTGAAAGGCAGGCAGCCGGGGTGGGCGGCACGGGGCTCTAGCCCTGGCAGTCTCTCCCCTCCCTTCCCCTCTCTCCTGGTGCCCCTTCCCCACCTTGGGGTGCTCTGGAGCCGCTAAAGGAAGGAGTCCAGAGCGGATGGATCCCCCTACCCCCAATCCAAATTGGTTTTCATTTTTTGCTCATCCCCCTCCTTTTGGGTTTTACCAGCTTGTAGGAGCTATGGTGCTGCCTCCCTTGTTGCCATCCAGCAAGAGTGGGGCCCTTCCCCTGACTGGGAGCTCCTACGGGAAGAGACTGCCAGAGCCAGGGGTTCACCTGAGAGCTGCACCCCAACCCTGCCCTGGGTGAGGGATGGGCACCCCTGCCCGTGGGCTCCCCACCACTTGCAGGAGTGCTTTGCTGCCGATTTTTTTACTCTCTGAGCCGTGTGAGTGTGTGTGTCTGCTGAAGTCTAAATTAAAAAAAAAAAAAAGAAAAAAAAATCACAAACAAATATTTAAATGTTTTTTAACAAAATAAAAATTTATTTTTATATTTAAGCTAAATTACCTTTGAATTCCTTCAAGCTTGGTTCAGTGAGGTTGCCAGACCCTGCAGCGCTGTTGGTAGTGTTTAGCTGTGCCGTTGCAGCCTGGTGAGGAGCTGGCCCATGCCCGGCTCTGCCTGCAGGACCTAGCTGTGCTGGGGAAAGGCAGCTATGTCCCGTGGGCTCTGCCGCAGCATGCTCCTCCAGGCCTGTAACAACATCTCCTTAATTTTAAAATGTGATGTACATGGATGTGACTAAACCTTTTTTTTTTTTTTTTTTTTTAAATTCTTTCTTGGAGGATGAGGAGCAGGAGCTCTTGCGCGTTACGGTGACATGCAGGTTTCTTGTCTGCCAGGAGCAAGGCATCTCTCCCAGCAGGCAGGAGGGCCGGTGGCTGGGCTCTGTGTAGCGCGGAGGGGACGTGGCCCCTGAGCGGGTGGGGGCAGAGGAGGTGCAGGCAGGCACCTGATGATGATGCTGGCAGGGGATTTTCCAGCCTTCCCCTACCAGCGTGGCCAGGGGGGTGCAGCGGGCTGTTGGAGCAGGGCAGACCTGTGCAGGAGGAGCCAGCCTGCGCAAACGTGTCCCTGGGAAAGCAGCTGGAAAGGGGTTAGTGTACATGAGGATTGACCCTGCGATTCCTCCCTCTGCCCCGGGCAGGGGGCCGAGCCAAGAGAGCGCCCGCTCCCCAGCGGCAGTGGCACAAGGCGGGACAGTGGCGCCAGGGGCAAAGGAAGGTTTGGCCAGGTCAGCTCCAGCAAGACCTGTGTGGCGAAGGGAGATGGGGACGAGCTGGGTACAAGGTGAGGGCACCCTGGGGAGCACTGGGTGTTGGTGCTGCCTCCCCAGTGCCCAGCCCTGCAAGGAGCCAAGCTGTGTCCCTGCTGGGAGAGACCCTTGTGCCTGGGCTGCTGTCGGTGGCCAGGGGAGGCTGGGTTTTAACTCAAACTTAAGACTTGGATCATTCCTGGTGTGGCTGATGAGGATTTTAGTGTGAATGTGCAATTTTTTCCTTGCTTCTTATGTCCCTGGTTTAAAATAAAAAAAACCTGTGTTCACATCTGCATCACCCATGTTTGATTCCTGGCCCTGAGCAGAGCCAGGCATTGCTGGTGCAGTACAGGGCACCACTTTCCAACACCCTCTGGCTTGTGTGTCCTTGCTCCCCCAGTTTAAAGGCAGGTGCATGGACAGGATTATTAGTAATTTCACTTTTCCCCCTCACTTTGCCTCCGCTATGAGCAGTGGCAATTTCAGTGCAAGGCTGAACAAACAATGCTGGAAAAGAGGAAAAGACAGTGAAGAGAGATAAACTTTAATCTGTTTCATCCCTACAGTCAAAGGCTTTTCTGAAACCCCATCATCAGCCTGGGGTAAGGATTTGGTGGGGAGGACAGGGAACATGGCAAAGTAACACCCTTAATCCAGCTGGAGCACTCCAGCCCTGCAGGGTGCAGAAATGGGGCTTGTGCTGAACACTGGTGCTGTCTGCAGACTTCCCGAGGCTGTCCCAGCCCAGGTCTGGCTTTGGGAGCAAACCTTCTGCTGGGGAGTGGCTGTGAGGGCCAGCCCTGGGTGAGCAGTTCCCCCTCCTTAGCAAGAGGGTGGCCCCAGGGGTTGGCACTTGGTCCCAGGGGAGCAGGGTGTTCCAGAATTCCACAACGGCTGCAGCTGGCACAAAGCTATACTTGTGTTCAGAGGCCCTGCTGTCATTCAGGCAGGGGTTGCAAGGGAGTGTTCCCTGCCAGTGCCAGCCGTCCTAAAAATGTTATTTCATTTCTTCACCCGCTGCTTTTTCCTCTTCTTCTTCTTGGGAGCTGCTCCTGGCTCCATTCCCTCTCCATGCTGCAGCTTCTCAGCTGCCACAGGCAGGGAGCTGTGGACAAGAGTGAACAGCACCCAAGAGCCATGTACCCAAGGCCCTACTCACCACAGCACCACTGCTCCTGCCCTTTTCTCCCACACCCACTACAGCCAGACGCCTGCACCATCCCTCTTCCTCACACCAGGAAGGCAACACCCTCCGCCCCGGGGGTGCTCTGGCAGCCCTGAGCCCAGCCATGGTCCCCCCCAGAAGCTGCTGGAAGCAGGCAGAGCACCCCAGGCCCTCCTCTCACCTGGGGGCAGCAGCCCCTTCCCCGAGCCGCTCCAGGACAGCCACAAAAAAGCCATGGGTGAGCGTGTCTGCAGGAGAGGCCCGGAGGCAGCTCTCTGCTCCAGGGAAGGCCGCAAGCCCTCGACAGGGCCAGGAAGGGAACGCGTTCACCAGCCTGTGGCGTGGGACAAGGGTCAGGGCTGAGCCCCGCAGCATCCCGCGCTGCGTCCCCTCGCACTCCCCGAGGCTGGCGCACCTGAAAGCCGAGTCCCGCTCCTGCAGCACGGCACGCACCACATCCTCGTTCTCCTCCTGGTGCAGCGAGCAGGTGGAGTAGACCAGGCGCTGGAGAGCTGGAAAGCTCAGGGCATGGCTCAAGACCTTGCGCTGGAAGCCAGCCAGCGCCTGCAGCCGCTCAGCGCTCGGGGCAGCCTCCTCCCTTGGCAGCCGGTTCACCATCCCTGTGGGGAGAGCAGCTGTTGCCCGGGGGCCCACGCACCCAGAGCCCGGTTCCAGGTGAGGCAGCCGGAGCCCTGCCCGTTCGTTACCTGAGCCACTGCAGGACGGGTCGAGGAGGATATAGGTCACCCGGCTGTACTTGGGGTCTCTGGGATCCACAGTCAGGAAGTCCTGCTGAGCCAGCTGGAAGCTGGTGACCCCAGCCCGCATCAGCATGGTGTTCATGGTGGCCAGGCGCTTGGTGTCCACATCAAAGGCAAAGATCTGGCTGAAGGCAGAGCCCGGCACCCAAAAGAGGCATGAACACCCTGCCCAGCCCCAGGAACCACACTGATGGCAGCAGGCTGCCCCAGCAGCCCCAAACACTGGTTGTCTGCCAGGCAGGCAGAGCTCGGGAGCTGCTCCCCTGGGCAGGAGTACTGAGCGGGGCAGAGAGTGAGGTCAGGGGCTGGGAAGGGAACACCTACGTGACCTCACCTCCCCTCAGGCCCTTCCAATGGCTCAGCACTATCAGAGCCACCAGCCCACCTAGGGAGAAGCGCACATCAGCCTGAAGTAGTGGGGCAGGGTGACAGGCTGCAGATTTTCCTACCACCTTCTCGTGCCCTCTGTGGGTTCGGGGGGACCAGGGCCACCTGCACCCCTTCCCTCTCCACCCAGCACACAAACCTGCACTCACCCCTTGTTCTTCAGGATGGCAGCCAGGTGGCTGGTCTTGTTCCCAGGGGCAGCGCAGGCATCGATGACGTGGGAGCCGGCAGCAGGGCCGAGGAGGAAGGCAGGGAGGCAGCTGGCCTGCAAGAACGCAAACCCCTGTGAGAAGTGCAGGCAGCAAGTACCCCTGGCCCCTCCTTGGGGCACAGCTGACACTGCGGGGTCACAGGCAGCCACAGCAACACGGGGCCAAGTCCACCACCATCACCCACCACTGGAAGCCTCTGCCTGGCCCACAGCCCCACCCTCCTCCCAGCTGCTGGTCCCCAGCTTCTACGAGGTGTTTTTACAGCTCAGTTCAGAGCAATTCATCCCATACCCACAGGATATAGGAGAAAAGTTGCAGGGGAACCCCGCAGCTGCAGGCTGCGTTCACAATTTCTGCTTAGACTTTAAGTGCTGCAGCAAAGCCGGTCCAAGCCTAGCCCTTGCAACGGAGGAAGGGGCAGACCCTCTACCCACGTCAGTGGTTTTCCTGCCCCTGCAGCCTCCTGCTCCCAAGTTCCCCACCTTGTCCTGCAGAATTATGCGTCCTGAGGTGTACAGCAGGTTGTCGTGGAAGTCCGTCTGCGGAGGGAAAACCAGCAGCTCCGGGAGATGAAGGTCCAACAAGAATTGCTTCCCAGAGAGGGCCCTCAGTTCCTCCACGCTGCCCACAAGGCACAGGGAGGATGAACACATAGTCCTGCTTCACCGTGCCCACACTAGAGCCCAGGCTGAGAACCCCCTTCGCCCCACACCTCCACTTTGGCACCAGGCAGCACCCAAAGAGGCAGAAAGAGTGGGGAGTGACATAGACCCAACCTGGACTCTGTGAGCACCAAGACCAACAACCCTTCTGCCTACAGGACCTCATCCCAAGCCCTTGCCGCTGGCTGACATCCCAAATAAGGTGGGATGGCAGAAAGACACGCTTACCTGGATGCCTTGCCCAGGTAGGAGTAGCCCTGGCGCTTGAAGAAGTCAATCACATCGTCCACACAAGTCTTCAGGGTGTTGACTCGGACGTAGCGTGGTACCTGGGAGGCTGGGGGAGCCGGACGGGTCAGCCACAACCCACCACTGCCACCAGCACAGGGAGACCACCCAGCCCCGAGGCCCACTCACCTCCAGGGCTCGCTGCCTGTGCCGGGGCCAGGAGGTCCTCGTTGCGGCTCACCTTCTGCTGTACCTTCAGGCGGGCCAGCTCAGCCTCCAGCCGTGCCCGGTGCCGCCGGGCCAGCGCCTTCCAGCGGCCCCCGCACTTCAGGCCCTTGCCGAAGAGCAGGTCGTACACCAGCACCTGCGGGGACGTGGGTGAGCCCGGCCCCGCCGCCCCAGGCCCCGCCGCTGAGGGGCCGCCTCCCTCCCGCCTCACCTTCGCCAGCTGCGGGGGCAGCTTCTTCTCGGCCTGCAGCAGCGCGGCGCCGGCCAGCAGCTTCTCCAGCACCGGGGAGTAGCGGAGGGTCTCGGACACCAGGGCGTACAGCTGCCGGACGTGCTGTGGGGCGGTCAGGGGCGGCCCGGGGACAGGGCCCGGGCCCGCCGCCCCCTCGGGCCCCCTCCCCTCGGCTCGGGCNCGTGCGGGGCTGGTGCCGTGCAGGAGGCGCTGGGCGTCCAGGCCCGAGGGCAGCCCCGCAGCCTGTCCTGGCGCTCGCCGTTACCTCGGCCGCGTGGGGGCGAGCTCCCGCCCTTAACAGGCGTTAGCCCGCAGAAGCGCTGCAGCGCCGTGGGGTGGCGGAGCTTCGCCGGGGGCTTGGGTGCCTTCACGCTTAAGTAAAACAAAGCACAGAGGACATCCCGGCCCTGGGAAGAAGGACTTTGCTTCTGGGAAGGTTAGAGCTGTCCGTGAGGGATAAAGGATACCCCGGGTCAGCGGAGGTCACGCCAACGCCCTCGCCCCTCTGAGACGTCCTTGAAACCCAGCGTCGTCCGGCCAGTCGCAGAGCGGTGCCGCCAGCCAGGCTGGCTCCAGGTACATCTGGATCAACAGACAAGCAGCAGGAACGCCGCAGGATGCAATGGCTTTGAAAAGTTTTACTGTGCTTAGTAACGGGCAGTGTGGGTGTTGGTGATTAGCCCAGTTGTGCTGTATCCAAGTGTTTGAAGGGTGTAAGGACCCCATGTGAAGCCACATTCGGACGCCCCAGTTTGGCAGGGACACCTCATGCACAGGAATAAATATGTACCCTTGTAATAGTATATTTTGTGTCATAGCCTTTCCACGGTTGGCATGGGCTGGTTGTGAACTTTGGTGACAAGCCTTAGGAATGGGTCCCTGGTGACTCTTTGCGGTTAGTGGGAACGACGAGTCGCCGTGGGCCCAGGGAGGGGCCATTGGGGAGCTGCCGGCCAAGCTGGTCAGGCCGTGTTCCTGCTGCGTCTGGGTAACCGGGGCTGCTCCCCTCACGCTGCCTGAGCCCGCAGCCCCGGGCGCAGTGTCCCATGCACGCAGGCCGTGTGCGTGGTTCCCTGCACCAGCTCATCCCTGAGCAGCTGGAAGAGGTGGGGGCTGACCTCTGCTGCCTGGCACACAGCTCTCTGCAGCTGCTTTGCAGCTCCCGTTTTCCCTTCCCTGCAGCCCTTGCACCTCCGCAGAGCACCACGGCTGCCTGCTCAGCTCTGGGTACGGTTTGGTTTCCTCAGAGACGCTACCGGTATTAGCCAGCAACCAGCTCGCCTAACAGAAACTCTGTTTATTCAGAAGACATGCCAGCAAAGACCCCTGGACAATCACGGCTCACGCTTTTAGGCAGGTGCTCCTTTCCATAGGGCGATCTTCGCAGGCCAGCTTTTAGGTCAGCCTCCTAGATCAGGGATGGGGATTCATAGGTCGGGGCTGATATTTTATGCTCTTGGAGGAGACGGGAAGGACCATCCTGTGCTGCTGAAGCTTAACTCTGCAGTACCACAGCTTCCCTGGGAGGACAACCCTGCATGCAGCCTGACTGTCCTCTGCTGTGGGCCCTCGGGACTCAGCCACAGCCCTTCCCAGCCACAGCCTCATCCCGCTGGCCAGGCTATGGCTTCGTGGGTTCCTCAGGGGCAGGATGGCTGTACGGCGCCTGGGGGTGCCGGCTCACAGCCGGCGTGGGCAGGATGATTGGGGGAGAGTAGGGCCCTCGCTCTGGCCAGCACAGGTCCACGATGGGGTAGAGCTGGCCCTGGAACTCCGCCTGGAAGGTGTAGATGGGGCTGAGCTCATCAGGATTGTCGGCGTTGTAGAAGGTCAGCTCGCCCTTCTCGTAGTGCAGGTAGATGCCAATGCGCTGGGGCCGGGCAGTCAGCGGCAGGGCGGCCCGTGGGGTGCTGAAGGCCTCATAGACCTTCCCTTCTTTCAGGCCGATAAGCCACACGCCATTCTCGGGAGACTTGCTGAGCTTCCCTTTGCGATTGACTGTGCCCTTGATGATGCCCACACGCCAGTGGTTCCTGGTACCCACAATCACCTCCCAGTAGTGCTGGCCACAGGAGAAGCCCTTGCAGGTGAGGATGCAGTTGCTGGAGTTGAAACGCTTGGGGTTGCTGTCCCGGCGCTGGTAGAGCCCGCACTGCACTACTGTGTCACCTTTGAAGAGCTCCAGGAGGGGATGCGCTGTCACTGGGTCCAGCTTCAGTGTCTCTGGAGCTAGAAGGAAAGCACACAGGCTCCAGGCATGGTAGCAGGCAGGGGTCTGGCTCCGGGCGACCCTGGGGGCTGGCACAGCCAGACAAGCTGGCACTGGCTGAGCTTTAAGCAGCTGGAGCGTTACGCCAGAGCAGGCTGCTACCAGCACAAGACGCGGCCAGCCACTCCTCCAGGAGCTCCGCGGGGGGTGAGGAGTGCGCAAGCGGAGAGCAAGACAGAGGCCAGAGCAGTGTGACGCGCTATCCCGCATGCCAGTGAGCCAGGGCACCCGGCACGCTGCCAGCAGGGCAGGTTGGTACCTGGCAGGACACGGCGGTGCAGGCGCTTCCACACAGTCATCTTGATGTCATCCTGGTGGAAGCACGGCTTGAAGGACACGGGGCTAAAGACACCATCGCCAGGGTGCAGGCTGGGGAGCTCTGACCTGGAAAGACACGGGCCGCCATGACACAGGTGATGAGGATGGTGTGTAACCTCCTCTCACCTTGCTGCTGTGTATGATGGAGCCACTGGTGTCTCACCAGCTGCTCTTGCCCTCTTCTGGGGCTGAGTGCATGCCTCTGGCTGTGGCTATCCACCACAACAGCAGTGTCCACCCGAGGCGGCCCCAGCAATGCAGAGATACCCACTGGCCTGGGACCTCTAGCCCTGGTGCAGAGGCACTGCCGTCCCCATTGATGCTGTTTGCTGCTGGGTCCCACCACTCACCTGAACTGGGAGGAGCCGTATTTCTGAAAAACACAAGAGAAAGAGAGAGTCGCTGGTGGGAGCCTGACAGAATGGCAGCTCCTCTGAGTGGTCACAGCTGCACACATCTGTGCCCTGGGCTGGAGAGGCCAGGGCTTTCCTCTCCTGTGAGAGTTAAGGGCATCACCTCTTGTGGAGGGCAGGGCTCTCCCATCAGGGGAAGCCCTAGGCTGGACAGAGGGCACCTACATGTCACTTCTCCTGGTGTCCCAGCTATGCCTGGTGAGGATTCCCACTGCCCAGAGCAGGGTTCAGGGCTGTGAGCAGCAGGCTGGAGAGCTTGGCTGACTGTCACTGCCTTCACTAGTGAGCACACTCACCCGGATGAAATCTAGCTGGCTTTCGTTGCTGAGTGCCTCCAGAGAGCTCTGCATCTCCTTAAGCCTCTGCAGGGCATCTGATGTCTGCTTGACCTGGGACTCAATGGAGGTGATGAGCTGGGCTGCCTTTCCCTCAATGCTCTCCAGGAAGGTGGCCTTCTCCTCATCGATGTACCTGTGTAGTTCCTGGAACTCCTTCCGGATCACCCACTTGAAGACATCCACCTCATTCTGCCAGGAGACAGCAAGCAGCTGTGCAGGGCTGCCTTGCTCCATCCCCTTTACCTCCTTTTTGGTTTCAGAGGTGCCACCAGCAATGTCAACATGTCTCACCAAGCCGCCCGCCACTGGCTTTCCAAATAAAGAGCAGCTCTGCGCAGCAGACTAGATGTTGTTTCATCTTGTTCATGCTGTCCTCAGCAGCTCACCACCATGGCACCCCTGTCTTACACCTCTCCTCCCCCAGATTTTGATTTCCTGATGTCCCAACCAGCTTCATCACAGCCTTGAAAGAGCTATTGGATCCCTTTGCTCCCAGAAAATAACTGTGTCCTGGGCTAACAGGGAGAAAGTGCAGCTCCAGTTGCATTTGAGTTGGGCCCTTCTGAGGAGCCCCACTGGGAAGCTTTAGTCTCAGAATGGATGCCAGGAGGTCCCTCAGAGATGTCTACTGTGTGGGAAATGGACACACAGCTAAACCAGGCATAAACTCAATGTGAAACCAACGGTGTTGCTATGACTGGGAAGTCTGCTCCGAGTGGGGTCCTTTCCATCTGTTATCTCCCCACCTCCAAAGACATTCAGTCAAACCAGCTCTTGACTGCTGCTCCTGCCAGGACGCTCAGTGAGGGTTACATCACCCCTTCCAAAAACAGGGCTGTGCCACCAGAGAGAGGGCTACGTCACCCTTCCCAAACACAGACCTATGTTTAAGCCCTGAGGTTTGTGTTCTACCTGAACAGGGTGGAAGATAAGCCCTGTCTGCTATCCCAGGGAAGGGGAAAGAGAAGGAGAGGAATAGAGGAGGCGAGCTGGGGAGACCCAGGAGCAGAGGTTGCTCCAGAGGCTGTGTGGGACACGGAGGACTCTGGGACACAGGCTCCCTTGGCACATGACACTCACTGCGATACGGCTTTTGTTGTTGATGAGCTTGCTGAAGTGTTCATCCAGGTTCCTTTTGTACTGGTGGACATCGGTCAGCAGCACAGACAGCTCCTCCTGAAAAGACAGCACCTCTGTAGGAGGGACCTCTGTGGCAGCCTCCTTGATCGCAAGCAGTGCTTGTCAGCCCCTCCAGAAGCACATGGTCCTGAGAAGCCGCATTCTCCTAAGCTTTCTCTAAGCTTTCTGGGGCCTTGCATGTCCTGCTGATCTTTACTCTCTTGATGTGGGGTTGCCAGAGGCAGGAGAGCGCTCAGACCATGGGCCTGATCTGGACGCTGCTGACCAAGTACTCTTGCCAGGAGCACCTATTCCCAGCCTTCTGTGTCTCACACCCCATGGAGGCTCCGCACCAGGCGAGGGGCTGGTGAGCGGGTGGCAAGCGGGTGGCAAGCAGCCACAAGCCAGCACCAGGCTGGCGGCACCCTTCCCAATGCCGGTCCCGGGAGCATGGCTGGGGCAGGAGCGTTTCTGGTGCGTCCTGCTCTTATCTCTCCGGTGCCAGGAACGGAGGGGATGGGTGGCCTGTGCTTTTCCATTCCTGGGGCTTTCATGTGATGCTGGGCAAGGGACGCCAGCTGTTTACTCTGCTTGGCTGGGGCTCCTGTTTCCCTGCCTGCCTGCTCTCCTGTGGCACCTGCCCTCAGCCCTTATCTCCAGACTCTTTTTGACGGTATTTGGAAACAGTCTTGAAAGGCCCTGCCGGCACTCCCCGACCCCCAGCTCTCTCCACTGCAGTTCAGACACCAAAACCCTGAGCCGTCTCAGCTGGGGATATGCTCAGCCTGAGAAATGGCTACCTCCAGCCCAGGAACCCTGCCCCACATCTGGCTGTGCTGTGGGACCATGCTTCTCAGACTGGTGTAATTTCCAGCCTGTCCCTTGAAGGAGAGGGGACATTCAGCCAGTATAGGCTGTAGGTGCCCTAACCCCCACCCCAGGAGCCCCAGCCGGCTCTGCCTGCCAACCTTCATCCGGCAGTATGCGGTAGAGATGGGAGTGATCTTGTGCTGGCGGTGGTTGCCGATGGTGCCGCACAGCCCACAGATCACCTCTTGGTCAGCCTCGCAGAAGAGGCTGAGGGGGTTGTGGTGCGTTGGGCAGGACTCTGGTGTGGGGTCTGCCTCACCCCGGCTCTGCAGCGCCTCAATGACGCGGGCCAGCGTGACGTTGGGTGGCGAGGCGCTGCAGTCCACAGTTTGGCGGCACACGGGACACAGGAACTGCCCATCCAGCTCTCCAGAGAGTGACACCACACAGGACTTGCAGTACGAATGCCCACACTGCAGCATCAGGGGCTCCTTGAAGACCTCCAAGCAGATGGGACAAAGGAGTTGGTCCTCCAGCTCATCAATGCTCATCCTCCGAGCCATCCTGCCACTTTCCCACACAGACCTGGCCAGGGAAACACAGGTGGGAGATCAGTCCTGTTCCAAGAGAAAGATAAGCAGAGATGAGTGAAGATGGGAGCTCAGCACCTGGGGAAGGTGAAACAGAGAGACACCTCCACCCCTTCCAGGAGCAGTGCAGACAGTTGGAAACTCATCATTAGGCTCCACGCAAAGGCTGAGGTGTTTGTTTTAACCTGCGACGGGTTTGGGCTCTGGAGATGTGAGACCACACCTGGCCATGCCTGCTGGATCTGCCTAAGGTGTCAGAAGTCACCACCAAGCTTTTCCCATCTGGGGTCTTTGCCTGGCAAGTGTGTCAGACTGCAGCCCACCTCAGGGCAGACCTGTCTCTATATCAGGGCTGGAGGCAGATTTGAGAGGGATTTTCTGCTGAAAAATTCCAGTATTGACCCTGGCCTATATGAATTCCTACAGATCTCTTTGGGCTCATTGTCTCAGTCATGGACATCCTCAGAAGGATTGGCATTAGCTCAAGTAATGCATCTAAGCAAAAGCAGAAGGAAATCATAAAAAGCACATTTATCTAGGAGACAGAGACAACCACCGCGCAGTAAACACCCGTGAGGCTCTTTTCGACCGATATTGGGTTGGGAAGCTGAGGTACAGCATGCAGGGCTGCGACTGCAGCTCACCCCCTTGAAACATACTGCAGTCTCTCGTCCCTGCAGCGCTCCGCACTCCGGGCCAGCACCCCCAAGAGACACGAGCCCAAATCCCTGCCTCTCCCGCTGGCCCTGGGGCTGCACGTGGCCAGCCTATTGAACTATAAGGTTCATGCAGCGTTGCCTCCCTGGCTGTTCCCGACACTGTGGGATATAACTGCCAAGATCCTGGGCAAGTCAAAGACACGACCTGAAGTCAAAGAAAATAAACCTGAAGTCAGACACTCGGTAATTTCCCTGGGGAGAGGGAAGGCTGTGACCCAAAGCTTGACTTTTATCATACATTGCTACAGGAGCTTGGCTAATCAAGGAAAGGTTGAATGTCAGCCTGTGACCCATCAGGCACTAAAGGACCCCGTACGGGGGAACCAGCTTCAGCCGCTCCCACCGCTTACACAGAACGACCTCCCGGAGACCCGAGTAACAGCCACCCGCTCACCACACCACTCACGTGCCCTGCTCTGCTTCCTCCCGGTCTGGACTTGGGCTCCGCTTGTCCCAGTGCACCGAGCCTGATGGATGTCACTTGGCTTCTCCCAATCAAGCTGAAGATTTCGACCCCAGTGGCAGGGGGACGAGGTGGGTGGTGGGACCAGCAGCCCCTCGGCAGGACGGGGAGCCGAGCCGCTCCCCTCCTGCAGCCTCAGCCCCGCTGGGGACGTCCCTGCTCGCCAGGGAGAGGCCGGGCAGCCTCTTGTCCCCCTCTCCTGCTCTGAGGACAGCGACACACCCCTGCGAAGGGCTGCCCCGCTGCACAGGTACAGGCGCACACATCATATGACTGTGTGGGCAGGAGCCTTGATAAGAGCCAGCGGTGTTTGCCTCCCTGAGCAGCCAGTCTCCCCGAGTACCGCTGGGGTTTCACTCATCCACACTGCTTGGGGTCAGCGGAAACGTTCTCACCAAAACACTTTATCAACTAAAGCTCTTTCTTGGTTGAAACTATTTTTCTGTTGTTTGGTGAAAACCTTTCGTTCTTTGGAAAAGACCAGCAGGAAACCCTAAGCATCACTCCTCCAGTGTGGAAGGCACGTGCGTGGTTTTGTCCGACCGTGCAAAAAATGATTTCTTGTATAATTACTCTTGGCTCTTGACTTGCAGCCAGCCTGTGGCTTCCCTCTCAGCACTGCCCATGGGAAGCTGGGAATGAGGAAGGCTTCTCAGCCAGGAGGGTCCAGCCTTGGGGCAACCCTCCGGAGTCAGTGGCGTAGGGGGAGCAGAGACAGAGGTTAAAGGATTAGCCCGGGGCTCCCACCTCAGCCTCAGGCTGAAGGCATTGGGTCTCTGGGCCACAGTAAGCCAGGAGGGTGCAGCACCCGTTCCCCTAGCGGGGCTGGCGGGTGAGGACAGGCTGTGGCGAGGTCCCTCCCTCGAAGGGGCCTTCCCTGCAGCCGCGGGCGCACCCAAGCCAAGGTCCCCCAGTCCACAGGCTCCGCTCAGGGGAGCGGGCCCAGGGCCGTGGGTGCGGTGCTGGGGGAGCACACAGGGGGAGCACACAGCCCCGGTCTGTGCGCAGAGACGCCCCGCGGGACCCTGTCCGGAAGGCTGCTCGCCCCACAGGCCCGGCGGGAACGGCGGGGAGCCGGGGCGGGGCAGCGGGAGTCGGGCCCGGGAGGAGGCGGCGCGGACTACATCCCCCAGGGTGCACTGCGTAGCCCCAGGACGCCCCCACCGCCCATTGGCCGATAGCTGCGCAGGGGCGTGTCCTCCCCAGAGGCGCCGGCGCGTGGCTCTTAAGCGGCGTGTTGGGACGCGGTCGCTCCTCGGAGCGTGATTGGCTGAGGGCGCAGCGGGTGTCAGGCAGCGATTGGTGAAGAGGGCGAGGGGCGGGACGAGGCGAGGCGTCGCGGGCCATGGTGGGCCGCGGTGGGCCCGCCGCTGAGGGGAGGCTGCACCCGGCGGGGCCGGCCCCGGCCGTGTCCCCGGTCCCGGCCCTGTCCCCAGTCCAGCGCCTGGCGCGGGCCCGAGGCCTGCGGGACCTGAGCGGCGATGGAGGGGTGCGCAAGGAGGAGCTGCGCCCCGGCACTGGGCAGGCGGTGCCCCCAGCCGCCTCTGTGGCAGGTAGTGCTGGGGCTCCAGGGCCTGTGGTGCCGGGCAGGCCCAGGTGCCCCTGCCCCTCCTGTGGGCTGTGGGAGGCCGTGTGGCAGCAGCTGGGCACCCCTCTGTCACAGGGCCCAGGCTGTCTTTCGCACCTTTCCCTGGGCCCGGTGTCCTCTGCTCCGTGCTGCCAGCCAGGCGTTGCGCAGCGAGTGCTGCGTGAGCTCACAGCTGGGTTCCCCAGGGCTTTTGGTGTGCTGTGCAGTAACGCTGTGCCCTGCTTCGTGGGTGTGAGCCTGCAGGCTCTGCTGACCGCCTCCTGAGCAGCTTTCTTTATAAGTGGCAGTTGTTAAATTTAATCTGTGGTTAGCAGGACTAAGTATACGTAAAATCCTTGGAAGCGTAGACTGAGGTTGGGGTCTCGTGTTCCTGTCTGCCATTTACGTCTCAATACCAGGTCCTTGCTTTGTGTGACTGGGCCCGAAGGTTGTGCTGGGACAAATGGAGGGGACAGAACCTGTTTTGGAAGATACCCTGAGCCTCATGTTGAAGTGCTCATGGCTGGCAAATCTGAGTGCTTTGGACTTCAGCATGAGACCAGAACAAGAACTTAAAAGTGCTTATATTACATAGTAGTATGTATTTCTGTTTCAGAGACTGCTCTCCCTTATCAGTATTTTAGTGCTTGGGATACTCTGTTTAACTTCTTGTGGCTGACAGATTAAATGAAAGGGCATCCTGACCTTGAGAAAAGCAAAATTTCCAGGTTCTAACTGTGCTCACAGTACAGAGAAGAACTTTGAGGCTGAAAGTGGTTCCTGAAGTGCAAGGGCTTGGTACTATGTCCCATTACAGTGGGTTTTCTAACTGAGTGAGAACTAGAGTTATCCATACAGCTCCCTGGGGAGTGGCTGAGCTTGGAGGTGTACATTTTCCCTTTGTTTCTCTTTCTAGGGCTCCAGCTTTGCTTGGGAAACACTTTATTATGTGTTTCTGCAGATAATCGGGACATTTTAATTTCTACAACCGAAGCTTCCATTCCAATTCCTAGGAACACAAAATCGCATCTCTTGATTAGAGAGGCATCAAGATTGTGAAGCAGCTGCTTTATCTGATGATGATGTTAAAACACAGTCAATACCACTTGGCTACTTGGATGTGATGAGGTTTTCGGTATAAAGACAAGATAGTTTGTGCTGCCTCTGCTGTCCTAAAGCAGAAGAAAGGAAGCAAAGCGGGACGAAAGGGTGATGTTGCAAAACCAGCTCCCGGGGTGCTTCCAATGGCACTGTTCCTGGATATGAAATCAAACTCTTGCTTTTTTCTTCTCCTTTCTTTGGGCTGCACAGTGAAATATTCTGGGTACCTGGAACACTGGGATGAGCCCTTCTGCACAAATTGCTACAGCAAGTCTCCTGGGCTGATGAAATTGGGAAAAGGTAGGTTTGAGCTGAAAAGTTGGTCCTGGGACTCGGGGTTGTAAAGACCAGCCCATTAAGACATGTCAATTTAAACACTGTTTAGTATCTTTAGGTTATTTGAAACCTTTAAAACTTGTTAATGGAACACAAAAGCCTCCTCCTTCACACAGGTGATGGTCAATCTGGAATTGATCACCCTCTGCCACTCTTGACTGTTGCAATGAGCAGCAGTGCCTGTTCTGTGGGTGGCTGTGGAGGTGCTTGCCACCTGCCCTGAAGCAGCTGCTTGTCTTGGTGTTTTTAAATCACCTGAGAGGAGATGTGGCCTGTTTGCTGTGTGCTTGGTCCCACAGCAGACTGCCTTGATATGCCATAACAGGGGGCAGCTGACCAGTGTAGTTGCTGAGGTATGAGCTACCAAGGATTTTTTCCTCCAGGCTGTAGGAGAAATTGTTTGGAGTCTGAGGGGATTTGCAGGTTTGCAGTTCTCATGATCTTCCACTTCTTGTTGCGACAGACATTACACTGGGGGGCCTGGAAATCGGCCTGCTGACGATGAAGAAGGGGGAGGTGGCAAGATTTGTCTTCACGCCAGATTACGCCTATGGGCGGCAGGGCTGTCCTCCTCTCATTCCCCCAAATGCCACGGTCGTGTTCGAAGTGGAGGTGCTGGACTTCCTAGACTCGGATGAATCTGACACATTCTTTGAGTTGACTGCTGTGAGTTGCTTTAATAAGGTTTGAGACCTAAATCTGGAGGCTAAGCCTCTGTTGCCTTTCCTTCCAATTGCTGTTGCTCATGTATGACGTATTTATAGCTTAATTGCAGATGCAGCTCTCCAGACCCTGGGCTACTAGCTCTGCTCTGATGCAAACACATGCCCTCTAATGCTCTAACCCTGCCGGTCTTGTTCTGCTTGCACTCCTGTGCAGAGGGAGAAGCTGAGCGCTGCCTTTGTTTGCTCCCGTGTTCTGGAGTCAGTGGAATGACTTCCACTTATTTTTAGCTTTACAAGAAACCTCATGGTTTCACTAGAGGGCACCAGCTTCCAGGAATCTCCCTGAAGGAACAGTAATGAGCTGTCTGTAAAAATAGTGTGCAGTCTGCAGTGTTCAAGTGCCACCCTCCCCAGCCCCCACCCTTTGTCTCTGCTTCTTGGCTGCTCTCCCAAGTGCTCCTTCACTGTTCACTTTCCTCGCTGGTGAGTTACGGTGTTATTGTTAATTCCCCCTTTTCACGTGAAGGGCTTTGGACTGTGGTTGTGGGTCAGTGAGTGGGGCACAGGCAGCAGCACTGGTGGGGGGCCCCTCTTCATTCCCTCCTGCTGCTGCACAGGCCACGTTGTCCACACATAGCTCTTGTGAGCAAACCAGACTTGCTGCAAGAGAACTTACTCCGCTTCTTGCCAGTTGCCCACTCTGCTAACTGACCTCTTTCTGTGAGCAGGTTCAAACTTGGAAACCAGGAGAAAACCTGTCTCTTGATTTTTATCTTTTTTATTATTGTTGGGGTTTTTTGGGGGTTTTGCTGGGTTGATGTCTTGTTGTGGGTGTCAGGCTGGTCCTGGAGCTGGTGGGAGGCAGCTACCCTGGGTGATGCTGAGCCATTAGAGCAATGGAGCCTTTCAATCAGATTCACCTTTTGTGCCAGCAATAGCATTTACATTAACTGTCTGCTCTGTGCTAAGCAGGTGAGAGAGAGTTGGGCATGATTTAAGAACAAATTCCTGCTTTTTTTTTTTTTTCTTTTCCCCCTGCCCTGGAGTCACATTGGTCCTGGTGAGCTTCCTAACCTAGTTGGTAGCACTCTTCACCAGGAGTTATCAGTACAAGAACAGTGGCATGTTTCAGCCTGGTGAAGGGAAATTCCATGTGGTGGTGGCCTGGCTGGACACTACAGGGGCCTTGGCAACAGCCTGGCTCCTGCTCTGTGAATAGAAGGGGACTATGCAGGACTCTCCTGTCCGAGCTTTCTGCTTGTTTTCTTTTGCTTGAGCTGAAATTCAGGTATTTCTTTATACAGGAGCAGCAGGATACATTTCCGCTACAAAAGGTGTTGAAAGTGGCAGACACAGAGAGAGAGTTTGGCAACTACCTCTACCGTAAGCGGCACTTTGAGGGTGCCAAGGACAGATATAAAAGGGTATGATATCAGACAAGAATGTGTTTTCCATTGTGAAAAGCTGTGAAAGCAGTGATTATTTAAAGTGCTAGCTTACCATAACAAGTACAATTTAGAGCTCAAATAACTTCATTATTTTTTCCAGGCATAGTTTGTTATTTAAGAAGAGATCTTAGACACCTGCTTTTGTATGAGCAGCAGTTGTAAATGAAGGAGGAGAAGGCTTGACAGAAGTAGGCAGAACCCTTTTCCTTCAGGCTAGCTCCCTGTGGGCTCTAGCTGAGATGGAAGAGTACATCTCGGCAGCTGTGTGGCTGACTGCTGAAGTGGAGCCTTTCGGTTCAGCTTCTACTGGGAGACATTATAATGCAGCATAGCCTTGTATTGCAGCAGCGTGCTGATTAATGCTCGAAGAAGGAATCTCGAATCCCTTTGGTCTGGAAACAGATATCACTGGCACACTGGGCATTCTGACTTTATTTTTAGCCTTCCAGTTGGGAACCACAGAATAGTTGAGGCTGGTAGGAACCTCTGGAGGTTCTGTAGTCCAGACCTCTGCTGAAGGAAGGTGAGCCACAGCAGTAGTTGCCCAGGACTGTCCATTCAAGTTCTGAACATCTCCAAGGATGGAGACGTCGCCACCTCTCCAGGCAGGGAAATAATCAGTTACTCCCAAACTGGAATGCATCTGCCTTTGTTTCAGAGGTAGTGAGGTTTTGTGAGATTTTTCTTCCCTCCATTCAGAGTTGCTTTTTCTTGATATTTTTGTAACAAAAATAATTTAAATTGCCTTTCTCTCTGTAAGGTATCTCTTCCATCTTTGTCCTTCAAATCTGAGTCCTGGGTGTAATTTTGGTTTTATTCTGCTGCTTTCAAGTTCCTTGATAGGTTCCTAAACCTGTAGTCTTATGGCTATGACTAGCTGGCTAGTCACGCTGATAATGCCATGCAGTATATTTAGAGTTTTGATTATTATTTCTAATTGACCTAGCTAAACGGAAACATTGTACAGGTTGTACCCCTCTGAGATGGATTTCTCACCTTCCGTAACAGATTTGTGTGCACTAGTTCTTTTTCCCCTGTCTGCTCAGGCATTCTCCATCCTCGGTCGCAGCCCTTCCAGTGAGGCAGAGCAGTGTCAGATCAATGCTTCCAAGTTGCTGGTGCTCCTGAATCTCTCGCTAACTTACCTGAAACTGGAACGTCCTGCACAAGCTTTGGCATACGGGGAGAAGGCCTTGGAGATTGACCAAAGAAATGCCAAAGCGCTGTTCAGGTGTGGCCAGGTGGGCAAAAATAAATTCCTCTGGTAGCCACATCAAGGAATACCCCAGTCTGTCTGGCTGTGGAGAAAAACCTCGAATGAACTGAGGAGAACCACTAAATTCTGGGCCAGGCCTCCTAAGCTGCTGCAGCAGTCAAGGTGGTTTGTCTGCATCTGACCTTTTGGAAAATCTGTCTCTCTGTAAATCTGTCACACAGATCTTTTCATGGGGGATTTCTGAGCTACCTGGATCTGTCTCAGAAATATTTGTGGCTGCACATGTTTCAGTCCTGAAGAATGGCAGTGAGTCTATATTTATCTTGCGACGCATCTGTCTTCTTTCAATGGCAGGCTTGTCTCTGCATGACAGAATATGAAAAAGCACGGGATTTCCTGGTCAGAGCTCAGCATATACAGCCGTTTAACCACGATATTAACAATGAGCTGAAAAAGTTGGCAAGGTGAGAGAACTGCTTTCCATCCCTGTGGAAGAGAGAGTGTTTAGACAGGCTGGAACACCCACTCAAAAATATTTAAAATGTTAAAAAAAAAAAAACAAACCAAACATAAAACTATTGGGTTAGTAAGTGACTTGGGAAAATGCAGAAGGTTTCTCTTATTGTGGAAACAGCTGATTCATACATTTTGCAGACACAGTGGTTACAAGTGATAGGTGAGAAAGCTGAGAGCACCCACTCTTTCTCTACAGTTTGTCTGGGGGGATGCATGTGTTGCACTCCTTGTGAGTAGGTAGGTCAGGGTGATGACAGGGAGACGGGGGCTGCTGAAATGCCTCAAAACCAATGAAATGCAGTAGGCTAGTGCTCAAGCTGATAATGTTCCAGATTAATAAGTACGATTTTCATTCCCTTTAAGATGCATTGGTTAATTACAGCAGCTCTTCTGCACTGCAGGTGCTTCAGTGTACAATGCTACAAATACTCATGTTTGTTAAAAGTTAATTTCTTGCTGTCTTGGAGGTACCAAGTGAGCAGTCCTGAAGGCAAACTTTCCCTTTGCCTGCAGGCTGAGTACAGCACAGATCTGCCAGCTTTAGTCATGCCCTAGCCCCACCAAAACATGACTAACGCTAGTCTCTGCCCTCATTCTGTTCTTCCCTTTGAAACTGGCAAAAGCACTAGCTGGTTCCCAAAAGTGTGTGCTGTGCTTCTGGCACTGTTGGGACGCAGAAGGCGATGCAATCCCCTGCTTCAGAGATCACAAAGCAGCCCTTGAATATGAAGCCTCTTCTTTTGTATGTTGCTGCTAGGCATTTGCAAAAAGGTTTGTAGGCAGCAGTAACATTTCTTATTAGAGGAGTTGGTGTGGCTGGAAAAGCCAGCTTTGTGGGCTGAGTGCCTTCAGCAGATAATGTTTTGGTAGAGGGCTGTCCTTGCAGATCAGTGTCCTATATATCCACGCCGTCTTTAATAGTCTGTGATAACACCAAGTCTTCAAACTTGTTCTATTACTTCTGAAGTACAAAGAAGTTAAAGGCAGTATTAACTGCTGGTCTGGAAATCTGAAATAAACCACTTCTAGTCATCCTGATCCGCCTCTGGGTGCGTAGCTATGAAATTGCTAGGTGAGAGCAAGTGGTTGTAAAAAAGATCTGCATGGCTGGCTAGCTGCTCTTGGAGGCTTGGTATGTGGGTAGCCTCAAAGACCTGTGATACAGTGCTAGAAGTCCTGATTCTAGAAGCTTCATGTGTTCCCTTAGATTCGTTTGAAATATATTGGCAGGTAAAAGAGAAATCTTGCTAATAATGTTGAGGTTGTGCTGCCAGGAAGCAACAAGAAATTCTGCCTTCAGGGAAGCAATGGGCAGGCTTGTCGGCTCTGACTTCGGAGGTAGCAGCACATACAGCTAATGCGCGTGTCAGTAAGCTGAGTATGCATTAAACCATTGTTGTCTCAGAGTTTCTGCCATAATGCCAGTTAAAATTGCTGTATTTTTTGCTTTACTATGACAAAGAGTGGAATTAGTATAAAATAGATGAAGACAATGTTATCGAGTGTTGTTAATTATGCCACACCTTAGTCTAGATCCTGTAATGTTGCCAAACGGCCTTGCCTGAGAAAACTCTTAATGTGATCTGGCAAATGCTTCAGAAAGGAAATATGAATCAAAATCTTGTTCTTAGAGGCTTTTGACTTCCTTACTGAGTACATTTATGCTTTGCAAAAAGGAATACTATGTGTTAATCAACAGCTACCTTTTGCTGTCTAAAACAAAACTTTGAAAAGTGTTTAACAGCTGAACCAGGTTCTTGGCAGCATTCACTTCACTGGAGAAAAACAGAATCCGGGGTGAGGGTTTCGTGGAACACGTCTAGTACCAGCCGTAGTGGTCTTGTTGGTGCAAATTCTGCTGCTGGATTTGGCAATTCTGTTGAAAGTCTTGCATTGCATGAAATCCAGAACAAAATGGGATTGTTTGATATCTGGTGTGAAACTGCATCTCCAAATGAGGGGCTCTTGGATTTCCTGCTCTGGTAGGCGTGTGAGCGTGCCATTCACAGTCTAGGTGGGCATCTGTAATCTACTCAGTGTGGACAGTTCTGGCAACATTTGTCTGAGACTTAACATAAGAGACTGGCTGTGCTGGGATTTCACTTTGAGATTGTGGACCCAGGGGTGCTGATGGTAGGGGGCTGAGAGAGCATTAGCCAGTGTCACACTTGGGCTATTTCTGGTGTGTTGCAACAAAAACCTTTGCTTTTGACCTTGTATGGTAGGAGATGCAGGAAAGCTGACTCTGTGGGCAGCCGTTGGTCCCCGGGATGGTACCCAAACTGAGTCACTTTCTGGCTCAGGGATTCCTCACCAGTGAGACCTTGTTGCTGGTGAGGTGAGAGCACGGGGTGCAGAGGACACTGTGCTTGGAGAAGCAGTGATTAAAATGGAGCAGTCTAGGAAGCTTTTGTCATGCTAATGTAATGCTGGCAGGGAAGTGAGAATGGAGGAGGAAGCATCTCTCTGCCAAACACTTAGTCTGGACACAAATCCCTGCTGTCTCCTACCCATCCTCTGCCCAGATTCAGTCTCAGTGGTAGATATCCTGGAGTAGGGCAGTTGAACGAAGTTTCCTGCTAGGTGCTGAAGGAGCTTGCACAAGGAGTGTCACAAATAAGGAGACGTGAAACTAGACCACAGGATACAGGTGGAAGTTCTTCAGCATTGTCATGTTTCCAAAATTGGTTTAGAAAGCATCTGGCTACCAAAAGTCAAATGATCTACTTAGCCTCGTAGTCACTAGTGAAGCAGAGGCCCAACATCTGGGGATGAAGCACAATGTTTCTAGCTCTCTTTCCCTGATGTGGCAGAAAGAAGGGCTTGGAGGAGCTGCATCTTTGCTACCAGCACACTGTTACATTAGGACAATTTATTTATATAGGAAAAATAATACATATTTTCTGGTTGTGGCACTGATGCTTGGGCAGTTGGTCCACAGCCCGTGATGCCATGCTGTGCTCTACTTTGCAGCTGCTACAAGGACTACATGGAAAAAGAAAAAGAAATGTGCTGCCGAATGTTTGCCCCTCTCAACTCTTCTTCTGGCTGACCAGAAATAAAGGTAATCAATCTGTGAAAAAGACTGAGGTTTCCCAAAACCTCTGTGTCTGAACTGTTTTCAGGTGGGGAACCTGTTACTCTTCTGCGTGGGAGGATTTTGGAGGCAAGATGTAAGGTAATAGGACTGTGTGGAGTGGAAGGGGCAGGATGGTGCAGTTAAATGCTGCTACATTGTTCGCTTGGGGAATCTTTCCTGCAAGGCAAGCTGGCGTGGGACAAGAATCTGAAACTGGCAGCACTTGAGTAAGTTTGGTTTTGTTGTTTCCTGTGCTGCTCATCCCAGCTATTCCTTGTCAGGGCCAGGGGAGAAATAGCTGTGTAGTCTTGGTTCCCTGCCAATTAGAAGAAACAAAAAAAAATTGTTCCTGTCAAACTTAAGAATTGCATTTCCTCCTCCCCTCCAGCACTCCTGTCTGAAGCGGTTGGAATGCCTCACTTCAGAAAAATCTAAATATTTTATTTCTGGTTTTTTTAAATATTAAAAAACCTGTTTGTATAGAAAATTTCAAATAGATGTTTTGGACTCTTTAAAGCCTTAAATCTTCTAGCAAAATTGACGGGTTTATAAATGCACAAAGGCTCTTTGATCTTTTTTTTTTTTTTTGTCAAAACCTTTGAGGGGGTATAAGGGGGAGTGGAAATCTTCGCTGGTCTCTTGCCTCAGGGTAAACCCTAGGGAAGGAGTTGCGGAAAGTGACAGCAGCCTTCTGTCAGAAAACATCACCAGCTCAGGGCTGTCAGAGTTTGCTGCCATTCTCTCTCATGCAATACAGGCAGTACCTCTTCTACATGTAGAAAATGAGTATTGGCAGCCTTTCCATCAGTAGCAGTGTGAGTGCAGGGTGCATGTCTGGTATTTTAAGGTTGGCTTTTCTGTCTGTGCTTGTGAGGAAGCTAAGGTAGTATTTGAGAGGGAGGTTTGATTGAATGGCTGCTTCCTAAAGCAACACAACCTTCTTCTGGCTGGACGTGCCTCCCTGCCGTAGTGTTCACCCCTCCCACTGCCACTGTGCCCCTGTCTGAGCTGGGCATGTTGCTGAACTACCTCAGAGCACAAATACTTCTGCCCTGGGTTCAGGATGAGTCTGATCACATCTATTAGCAGGTACCTCCCCCAGGCAACTGGCTGTGAAAGGGGATTTAAGACTGTTGAGTGGTCTTGCCAGCGTGTGCAGGAAGTCCATGGTTCTGGACTTGGCTCTGATTCTTCACTTGCTGAATTTCCAAGACTTGCAGTTTGGAAGCCTGTAGGACTTGGGTCTCATGTCTGATGGTAGTACGTAGCGGTGCCTGACCTGGGAAGCTTCTTGTGTTGATCTGTGCATCAGCTGGCCCTGCTTTGTGGTGGGAACTCTGAATGAATGTGGTGATCTACTGGGTGACCAGACAGGTCCTTTGCTGGTAAGGTAGTGTTGCCTCTCATTTCCCAAAAAGCGACTTGCAAAGATGCTGATTTCCTCACAGTTGGGGTAATGGCACATAGCTGTTGTAAATAAAACAGCGTCTTCAGTTAGTGGAGACCCAGACCCAGATGTGCGAAGGGGAAGGGGAAAAAGAGAAACCTCTGCTGGTGGCAAGCTTAAAGACTGGGCTGAACTGTTTCTCCACTGACTCCTACGAATATACATGTACAGTGCTTTCCTGAGTTCTCCCGCCTTACACAGGTGATGGACAGCTGTCAGTCAAAAAGATTTCTAACCTTCTTTGAAGTTGATTTGAGTTACAGTATTAAAAATAAATTAAGTGTTCCAGACAAACATAAATCACTGAGACCTATACAAGAATCTGCTGTTAATTCATTGCAAGAAAAATCCCTTGTTGGAGGAGCTTCTTGCAGGGCAGGACCTTGTGCTAGCTGGAGGTTGGTTCGCTGCTGCATCTTGCTTAAAAACTTCATTACATATTCAGAGAGGAGCAAAGCAATTCCAACTGGAGCTCCTGCTCCATATCAAAGGCACCACTGATTAGTCAGACCTGAGACAGAACCTTCTCTGGTGTTTTTCACCATCTTTGTACAAGTTCGGTTTAGGGCACAAGCTGTACTTGGTCAGTCTGGCAGGCATGCTTCATCCTTTCTGTCTTAGGCATTGAGTGAGTAGATGGCCTGTGAGTGCTGCTGGTAGCTCATGTTTAATGATCCAGTGGAATCACAACAGTTATAGAAAACTGTCCTATATACCAGCTGGCAGGTGCTTGTTAAGCGTTGACCTGACCCGTTGTCCAGCTTACTAGCTAAATGACTTGAAGCTGTAGTTGTGGCATTTTCTCCTTCCTGAAACACTGCTACATCCATGCCCCTGCTTCAGAGCTCTTTCCCAGGTGGGTTTGCTATAACTTTTGGTGAGTTCTGCAGCAGTTGCTCCGTTACAGGGGCAAATGCTTCATTTCTCTGTACTGAATAATCCAGAGCTGTGTTATATGTTCTGCATAATGACACTCAAACCCAGACACACTTGAGTATCTTCATTCTGCCTGGTATTTCTGTATTCCTCTCACTGTAGAGTACAGTTCCTCTAATTGCCACAAACAACTTCTTGCTCAGAACACACTTTCTTCCTTTTTAATGGGGTTTCAGGTCAGAATAAGTCTTCTCTCTGGTGAAATGCAAGGCCACTTGTGATGCTTCCTGGAGGAATTCAGAAATACTCAGAGAAATAGAAGCACGAACACTTTCTTAAATCCATCCTGCTGCAGTTCCTTGCAAATGCAGTGGCTTGGGTCTTGTGATTGCATCTCTTTGGGTTTGGGTTATTTGCCTGCCTCTGTATACTTTGTGTAGTGCAGATGTGTTGAGCCAGGTTACCTGGGATGTGTGTAGCTGAAAGTCCTCAGTGTCCCCTAAACTGCAGGATGGATGGGCTGAGGACCGCTGGCTTATTGGCGCTTTTTGTTCTTTATTGTTTGAAAGACCCAGCAGAAAAAAAGAGGAATTTCTTAGCATTGTGTTGATGTGGTCCTTCATGATAAGAGAACTTAATCATGAGGAGTGGGCACAAATTCCCTAGAAATGTCTGGATTCTAGTTTAGGGACCTTGGTGATAGTTTCATCCCAGAAAGATGATTCTCTGAGCTTTTTTTATTATAGGTGGGCCAAGGTTGAAAGCTTGCCTCTAATGTGTATCTCTGCTCAATACATGGGAGCAGTGGTCTCGGTAGTTGAAAGCACACAGGGAAGTGTTCCAGTGAAAACACACAATGCTGAAACTATGGCAGGAAACTATGTCTCTGAGGTCAAACTTGAGATTACTGTGAATAGCAGGGTCTAGCAATTCTGAAGCCATTAATTGGTGAGAATTGGCTGCAGAACTGGGCCTGTGTCACCAGGTAGAAGTGACTATAATTGGGCTTAAAATCAACAGCAGTTGCCAGTACTGACCTAATAAGCTGAAAGAGACTTGCAAATAAACTGAGAAGTATGTGCATAACATAGTCAAAACTCCTGTCTTGAGAAGGCTCCAGACTTTGAGTAAACAGCAACTTGCTCCTTCCGCTTCTGCTCTCCCTTATTACTGAGTGGATCTAAAATGTGCCTCCTGCTGGTACTGTCCCTACCCACTGCGTAAAGCTGAACAACAGAGAACTGTCAATTTAACTTCTTTAGAATATGCAAATTATTGTACCACTGAGATGTCCTGTGCTGCGAATGAAATTGCTAAATATCTGCTTTATGCTGAGCATTGCTGGAGTGAGTGGGAATGCTTGAAGGATGACTTAATTAAGCATTCTCCTTGCTAAGCAAAGGAAGGAGAAAAGCTTTAATAAGGTTGTTGGATTGGTTTTCATTTGGGGTTTTTTGTCATGTGGTTTTGTTTTTTGGTTGTTTTTCTCCCCTCCAGGGCTCTCCTCTTCCAGCATCTTTCTTTTTTTTCAGAGGAGTTCTGCAGTTCATGCCTGCAGTAGTACCTGCAATACCTCTCTGGAAGATTGGTGGGCTCTGGTCTCTTCTAGAAACTGTCAGTGGAGAAATGACTGCACCACCTCTGCTTAGGGATAGCATGACATGCATGCTTCCTGGTCAGGTGTACTGGACATTTGTCCCTAGTTTGAATCCACTAGGGATGGTTTTGCCCACACCGGGGTGCCCGCTCTGGGCTTAGAAGTGAAAAGATGATATGAAATGGAAAGGAGGGAGACCCATGCAATATCTCAGTGCCCTACCATGCCTGTCCTCCAAGGCATCAGTGAAGTGATGGTTCTCCAGCCTCACTGGAGGACTGCCTTGGGGCCCAGCCCAGGGCCATCCTCTCTTTAAGACTTAGCAAGTGTCTAAAGCCTAGGATTCCCCTTTGTGTGCTCAAACATGAAGCTCTCAGGTGAGGTAGGTGTGGGTTCCTGGCTGCATTTCTCCTCAAGCTCCCGTCTGCCTGCCTGAGGCCACACAGCACGTTTGCCCTGCAAAGAACAGGCTGAGGCCCCGCTGAACACCCCTGTGCAAGCTTCTATTTCTCAGAGCTTTTGCCAGCAGCTGGAAGATAAAATATGCTGCTGTTACAAATCACTAGAGAGTGAAGAAAATGCTGGGCTCTTCATTCCCGTGATAATACTTGGTTTATCGTGCAGGTAGAGTTTAAAGAAAACAGTCTATATGTAAGATGTGAATGTCTTTATGAAGAAAATTTTAGTTTTGCAGAGTATTTGGAGTTACTGGCCTTCACTTCCAGCAGCAAGGAGACACATGGTTATTTTAAGGTTTTCTGTGAAGTACCATTTTTAAAGTCTCCTTTCTCCACCCCTGCAGTATCAGTTGTGATAAGCCATTATAAAGTGTAAGTATAAATGTTTTGTTATCTTGATAGGTAAAAGGGCAAATTGGATAAAGCTACACCTAAGTACGTAGTGACCAAACCAGTTTTGGATGGGAGCCTGCTGCAGGTGCCTGTGACTCATGCCTGGGGTCAGGTTACTGCTTAGTTGTGCTGGTAGCTGAGGCACAGAAGTGCTGCTTTTGGTCCTTGTGGCACTGCAGATGATGGCAAGCAGCTCTCCGTGGGCCTTTGCCCATCCAGGCAGAACTGTCATGTCTAGCCACCCGTCCTGCTGATCCGGGGTGCTCCAGACTTTCTCTCTGAACTAGCAGAAGAAACATCTTTATCCTGTCTATTTCTCTTAGTCTTAAATCTGGGGACTCTAAAAGATCATGCTTTGCACAGCAAAACAAAGGGCTGTTTTTCATACTTTACTGTTGTGTGCTTGTTCTTGTAGCCTGGCTTCTCAAAGGAGTGTTGACTGTGAAGAACTGTAACTGTGCCTATGTGAAGAATCACATATCCTCTTGGGCTTGGAGGACATTGCCACCTCCAAAGAGTGAAGGATGTTTTTCACTGCCTGATTTCAGAGACATCTCATCCTGAGCAGACATGCTCAGTGATCTAGATCACTGTGCATGGATGTGGGCCAGCTGCAGGCTGGCTGGTATACCCATGTATCCTACCCACACTGGGGTCAGTGTCACTGCATGTGGGTGTCTCTGTGCCTTGCTGCTTCAGCATGGCACTGCACTGAGGGCTCTGCTACTGGGGACTGGGTGTCAGAGCTGACAGCAGCATTTGGAGCAGAGGGAAGCTGGTGCGCAGCAGAAGGTAACTTCAACAGACAGTTGGGGAGAAAAAAAAACTTCAGATGATGGTGGTGTGAACCATGCCCTTGTGGCTGATTTTTTTTTTTTTTTGTGGGCGGGCTTCCTTGGGGTGTCTTTTTTTTTTTTTGCTTGTTCCACAGTCTCTGCTTTGTTCGAATGAAACTGCAAACTTTTAATGACCTGATACCCCAGGCTTCAGGTGAGACACTCTCTTGATTACAAGAGGATGCTGGTGCTGATCAGGGTTTTCTGAGACCTGCCAGCTTTCTGTTCCAGCAGAGTGAGTGGTGAAACACTAACAAACTTTGGAAGAGTTTAAAATGCTCTCACTGGGCATTGGTAGTAGCTGTGGTGATAAAGAGGCAGCTGAGGTTAACAAAGAGAGTGCTACGTGCCCTCAGAATTGTTCATTGTGGTTTCGGGAATGCTCTGCTTGTGAGTTTTTTCCTCTGCTCTGCTTGTGAGCTGCCAAGCATCGTTCACCAAATGCAGCCCTGTAGTGGGGTGTCCTTTCCATCAGCAGGGATGCAGAGCAGCTGATAGAGGATCAGGGGCTACATCACTGCTTGGACAGCACCAGGGCATTGATTGCTGTGTCTAACATGGTGACAACAGCACTTCGCAAAAAGAAAATGTTTATGGTTGTCAGCACCGAGATGCAGGAGATACTAACGAGGGCTTCAGATTTAGGGAATGTTGCTTTCAGAAGGGCTTTTTGCTTAAGGTGCAGGGAGTGTCTTGGCACTGCTGTGAGTTGTTTTGCAGAATTAGGAGTTATTTCCAGTAAGGGTAGACATGACCTTCATGTGCCTCTCCCACTACCCACCCTGCTTTATCAGGGACCTGTTGATTTGACAGAATGCTTAGCATTATTGACAGGAAAGTTATCTGAGCTCTTGAAGGACTAGGAGCTGCTCTAAGGATCAGTTTCAGCCCAGTCTTGCTGGATGAAGTCCTTTCTGAGTCAGAAGTGTGTGTTGAAGAGTTCATCCCTTCTTTCACCTTCCCATAATTGCTCCTCTTGTGAGACCTCTTGCTCTCTGAACAAGCTGTTTTGTTGCTTTGTCTGGGTGCTGGGTTTTTTGTAGTTTTTTTTTTTTCTTTTGAGAAATGATTGGGAAAGAGCTCTGCTTTCTGTTTTTCCTTTTTGCTTTAAGTATCCTTGTCCTCTCACAGATCTGAGCAGACTTGACACATCCTTCTTCCATCACCTCAGGTTCAGGATGGTAGTGCATGTCATCAGCATTCAGGGTCTTTGGAGTTGAGACTTGTTAAAGGTATCTGGAGAACTCATCCTGCCACTGAGCTGCCTGTCTAGCGTACAGACAGTGCTTGAAACTTGCTGTGGATCCTTTGCAGAGCTGAAGATCATGACAAATTTACTTGCAAAAAAAACCAAAATCCTGAGGAAAAAAAGCATGTAAGCACAGATCTTCAGATGGCAACAGAAGTTCATATAGCTTGGTTATATAAATGAGGAGTAGTGCATCTGCTCCTTGCACATTCATCTGTGAATGTGGACATCTGGTGCACCTGTGATGGGATAGTTGGAGCCTGCCTAAGCCTTCAGACGCGGGGAGTCTCTAAGCATCTGTTTACTTGTGTGCTACCGCATTCTGAAGATAGGCTTCACAGCCATCTTGGCCATGAAAGTGAACCCACTTGAAGCACTAACAGCTGGACATCCCCAAACAACATGTTAGAGAGAGAAATGAGGATATGGTTAACTGCAGGATCACTTCTGTAGATAGCAGATAAGTGGTACCCTAATTAGGTAACTTTCTGGAGGCACATCGCATGTTCAGAGACAGGCTCCCTGGGATGATGATGTGTCATGTTCCCTCTAATATTTGTCCAGATAAAACCATGATAGTCTGGCGTTGTAAAGTACCTGTTTCTGCTGCTCAGATCAGGGTGGACTGTCCAGCACATCTTGTTATCGGCTAGCTGATGGCACCCTCGCTGTTGCTGGGCTTTCTTCTTGCCATTCAAGAGAGCTGCAGCCTGTCAGTAACCTCTTGTGGGGCCCACATGGTGTGTTTCAGAAGGAGCTTGTTCACATCCTGGTAGCAGTGTTTTTTCTCCAGGCTGTCATTCCAGAGTGGCAGTTCCTTTTGGACTTGTCGGGGGTTGAGTGAAGAGCACTTCTTGGGCAATGGCCTCTCAAGAAGGTTTTAGCCTCTTTGCTAATCTATGCTCCAAATGTGTGCATGTAACATCTGCTTTTCCAGTGTGCTCATGTGGAGCTGTGGTGTAAGAAGTACCGTATCCTTCTGACTACCAAGTCAAAGCTTTCCTTCCTTTCTTCTCCATGGTCAGTGAGAATCCTATTTAGAATTGAACAGAAGTGTTGAAAAGAGGGCATTCTGTCTTCCATAAGACACGTGGAGGCTGCATTTCTCTGAACATCCTTTAAAAGCACTTCTCTGGGATATAAAAGCCAGGCCAGCCTTCCAGGCTGCCCTCCACGAAGCTGACGACTTGATTACTTCTCTTGAGGATCACTCTTCTCACTGAGGGTTATCTCAGTGCAACACTGTTGGGAGCTGCTGCCTCAAAGCAGAGCTCCGAGTGGTGTAGTGAGGGCTGAACTGGCAGGAGCTATGCTTTAAGTGTGTGCTTCTTACTTTCCTTATGCTTTGACAAAAATTTTATCTGCTGTGTTTGGTGCCTATGTGACGCTTCCCTGCAGCCCTGCTAGAGATGGCAGCAGGAAAGGGGGAGCTGGGGAAGAGGCAGCAACAGTTCTTTATGCAAAAAAGCAGCTTAAACAAATTTTTAAAGCCTTAGTTAAACATTAACTGTTAATTATAGCTTTAATGCAGAGTAAAGGTGACTGATTTATAAGTGACCTGTGACCTGGCATGTTACTTGCTGTAAATTGATGATCGACTGCCTTGTCTTTCTGAAGCATGAATTAAAATAGCTGGTACCAACAAACTTCTGTCTGAACTTCAAAGCAAGTGAGTGCCTTGCTGGTGTGCGTGGCTGAGTTGCTGCCAACCTGCTGTTAAGGGAAGGAGACAAATATTGGAGCAGAGTCCTGGTTGGAGCATGCTGTTCTCCTACGTGCAGGAGCAGCAAATGCTTTGAATGTGATCCAGCTCTCTGCGTCTTCAGGGCCTTGTGTTTCCCCTCCACTCTTCTTTTGATTGTGTAGCCATTAGGTGGAAATGAAAGAGATGAACTGATCAAACACTCCTTGAAATGGCTTTAGGGTTTCAGTTTGAATATTTTTTTAATTAGCTCCATGTAAAGACTTTATTACTTCAAATAGCAGCCATGAAACCAGAAGATTCACAGTTTGATCCTTTGTTTGTGGTGCACAAGAAGTCTCAGTAGCTGTAGGTTTTATACCCAGCTAGATGCCCCAAACCACAACTAACAGCCAGTGGAAACATCAAGTGATTATCTTTTAAGTATGCCTATCAGGGACACATAAAAGGAAGTGCTGTGTGGGGATAATATTAGACTGACAAGTAGCAGAGTAGAAGTCAGTTGCATTTTAACAGGAGCAAGGATGCTTTTCTCTAATAATGCACAGAACACTACAGCACATCAAGTATAATGATTTTTTTCTGCTGTAGAAACCTTTCTTTCCTTGTCCTAGTTGCTAGAACTTTATGCTGGGAACTAGAGAAACTATTTAAGCATTTCTACCTCTGATTCATTTTCAAAGAGAAGAGATCAGCTGAAGTGTCCTCCAGTAGTTTTCCTTCCTTAGAAACTTCTTCTCCTGGTCAGGGTAGATACTAGAAAGCACCACCAGCCTGAAGCTGACTGAATATCTTGCTTTACAATGAACCTTATTAACCTCCAGTTTTGGAAGGTTTGGTAATAAAAGGTGGCCTGTTGAATGAGACCATAACATGGGATTTTGTGAGTCTGGGTGCACAAGGGCAGTGACTCTGCACTGACTTGTTACCATGAATCCTAGTTTTCTGGGTGCACAAGGGCAGTGACTCTGCACTGACTTGTTACCATGAATCCTAGTTTGTGCTAGGCTGGAAATCTTTACTTGTGTGTTTCTGGCAGTCTTGAAAGTTGCTTGACTGTTTTGTGCTTTTATTATCCCAAACTTTAAATTGGGGGCAGCCCTTGAGAAAGGCACATTGTCCTGATTCAAACTTATAGTTTTCTGGCAGGGTGGTGTTTGAGTCATGGGTTTTGTGTGGCTCGGAGGGTACAGACAGACTAAAACCTGGCTTCTTGAGGGTCATTGGAGGAAGATGAGTAATCTGGTTGACCTCATAGCTAACCCTGCTCTGAGCAGGAGGTTGGACTACAGACCTGCTGATGTTCCTTGCAGCCCTAATTATCCTGTGATCCTGTGGTGCCTTTCAAGGATATATAATGAATGAGGTGTGGATTTTGAGCATCATGTGATGCTTCATCTTCTCATCCTGTAGTCTGTAAAACATCTGTTTTCTTCACAATTACTGCTTTTTTTTGCCTTCTGGTTAGCAGCCTGTAAGTTGATATCCTCTAAGAAGCAGGTTTCCCCATTTTACTACTAGTAATTTGATTTATATTTACAGAGACTACCACTGCAGCATAGCTGGCTGAGCAAGCTGTAGTGGCTACAGCTGCTGATAGAGTATCAAAAATTGGTTTGGGCTTCTGGTATTCTTAAGCTGGGAGAAGATAGGGCATCTTTTGAACATACCTCTTTTGATCCTCAGGACTCCGTAGGAGTTATCTTGTGGAAAGTTTTCCAAGGATTTTTCTGATTTTTACTTTTTTTGGTCTTCTGCTGTTGATTCTATGGATGATGGAGGGACAAGGCTGACTTTTCAGCAGTGTTTTGGTACCATCTAGACTGACAAATCAGGGAAATGCCCTCTGTATCAGTGTTCCTCCATGAGTATCTCGGAAGTTGCCAGTTGCAGCAACATCATGAGGAGCAGGGAGTTAAAACATGTTAACAGGCACATTGGAAAGCGGTGTGAATATGTGTGCTGAGTGCCTTTTATCCCCATTTTTTAAATGGCTTTGGGGACAAGAGGGAACTCTGTGTTATGCTTGTGTGCACCACAACTCCACCACAGATCTTGCAGTGTTAGACAAGCACTTGAAAACCAACTCAAACAGCTTGCAAGGGCCAGGGAGGAGAAGGTGCTGGTTCTGTCTGCAGGTGGAGAGGCAGAGGGAAAGCATGGTTGGGAGAGATGCTGAAAGGAGCAGGTGAGCTTTTGGCAGCAAGGTCAGTGTGGCCATGTAGAAGGTGAGGCAGGTGATCCAAGTCTGATCAGTGACCCAAGAGGTTCCCCTTTGAAATACGGGATGGGGAGGGGAAATCACAGCTTAGAAACAGTTCTGGTTTATATCAGAAGAAAACTGACCCTCTGCCTAGATACTAGTTTCCTTCTAGTGAAGCTCTTGTGACCCTAAAGGGAGGGAGGGATGGAGTGGGAGCTGCAGATGAGAGAGACTTTGCTGGGTACAGAATCTGTCACCTTCTCAGTCTGTGCCAGGACTCTAAGACTGGTGAGGACCCAACTGTGTGTGAAGAGTGATGGGGCAGGGGGAGCTAACAAAGAACAAAATGCTGGGACTACTTTGTGATCCATTGCTGTGTTGCAATGGTGTGGCCAGGCCTCTTGGTGGTCATGCCCTACAAACAGGAAGGGAAAAGGGGGAAGATGGGAGCAAGTAAATATGGTGAGAAGCCATAGAAATCTCAAGTGAGGAGAATGGTGAATCTCCTAGGAGACACAGGTTTATCTCCCAAAGGCAAGAAGTAAGTATCCAAGCGCTGGGTTTCCCAGAACAGGCTTGGAAAAGCATAAGCGATGGGTAGTGGAGATGGCCTGAAGGGTGTTCTCAGGGTTTCTCTGAGGTGGACTTGCTAGTTTTGAGTTCTTGTCACTTTAATACTCAAGTTTCTTCCAAGTCCTATGTGAGGAAGTTGAATTAATTTTATGGGGATTTCACTGTGCCTGTTCCACTTGTGTTAATCCACAAAATTCTGGGTGTTTCTTTCAGGGACACTGTAGATGTGTGCTAGCAACGATTGACCATTTAATGCTAAAATGGAATAAAATGTACACGTGATTAATGTGGGATTCTGACTGTGGTATTTTGTTATCCTAGGACCTCGCCAGCTGACGAAAAGAGTGGTTCTTGGACAGGAAGGAGACCTACCTCTGGGCACATGGAGATGTCAGCATCAGATCTATATTTTGGGAAAAGGGGCAGGAGCACTCTCTTGTTTTGAGAGCATGGAGGTTCTGTGTTCACACACAACCTGATTTTCCTGAAGTTGGTTTTGTTTGCCATATTCTGAGGCTGTTTCCAGAAGAACCAAGTTCTGCTGTAGGAGAGAGGAAGGTGTTCCCTCTCTTCTCCCCTGCACACTCTCTGAAGAAAGCTCTTTCCTGACATCCTAACTCTTGCAGGTTCTGGGCTGTTTTTAGGGAATCTGTAAATGGGAGTAGGATGCCATGAAGTTTTGTGTTGTTTGTACAGGTTGTTCTTTAAAAAATTATGTTTGACTTTTTTTTTCCTGAGAAAATAAACCAACCTGAGAACTAATGCTGGCAGTACTTGTGCCAGTTTATTGTGCAAGAATGATTAATATCTCTCTCTCAGTGTAAGGAGCTGGAATTTGGAAATAGGGTCTGGTTTGTTGCTGTATAGCTTAGCTCCCTTTTTGGGCAACAGCATATTATGTTCTTTGTTTTGGCTGAATGTTCCTGTGAATGTTGATACTGAATTTCAAATAACTTAAGAATACCAGCCTTATCCCCTACAAATACTGCTGACTCCTCTAGCTTCGATCAAGCTGGTTTCCTTTTGGAGCAAAATCTGCTGTGTACTCCCTGCATCTCTCTGAACATATGCCTTCATGGTGTGGCTGAGACTTAATAAATGCAAGATCAAATGCTTCTTAGTGAGACAGTGACAGGTAAATTCCAAACTAGCAAGAAGCCATGGAGGAGGAGGAAACTGGTAACATGAAACAATGTTTTCATGGTATTTGTCCTGTCCATGTTTGACTAGGATGGATAATGTCTTCTAAAAATGATTTGGTGTGTTGTTGACTTGCTGGGCAGGGAGGGTTGCCTGTGGTCACTGTGTGATCCAAGGTGGCCCCTTGCCATAAGAGAAATGTCTGAAGCATTCTTGTTCTGCCAGCATCTTTTATAGCTTTTGGATTCCTTACCATCACGCTCTGATGATGTCTTAAAATAAAATGTCCTCTCAGTAGGATGTCCCAAAGAGGAGTGAGTAGGGGAAAAAAAAAAAAAGGTTAGGAAAGCTTTGGGTTGGCAGCACCTTGCAAGCATACTTCTGGACCCTGCCGCTTGTTGACTTCTGTGCTTTTGGAGAAGGGATGGCTTGGTCTCCAAGAGGAGGTCAAATCCTGCTGTGCTCCATAGCTTGATGAAGAGAGACCCAAAAGGAGTGCAGTGTTTGGGTTTTGTCATCTGTCCCTTAAGAACAATCCAGTGATTTAGGTTTTTTTCCCAGATCTGCTTTATTCCAGAAGACTCCAAGAGCCTTGCTGATGATCAGGAAGGAGGAAATTGAGTTATATGATACTAGTTCTCTTAATCATACACTATGATGCTCTGTCCTGATGAATAGCATGCAGTGATAATATGCACCTGAAAAGCAAGTGTTACATGGAAGGTTGCCGGTAAGACTTTTAACTGAGCTGGGCTAGCAACTCAAATCGCGCTCTCAGATTAAAAGATCACAAGCCTGGGCTCTTGCTTGTCCAACAACTGGCTTCTTGTGTTTAGATTTCCACAGCCCGTGTCCAGGGCTTCCCAGCTGTCCTTCTGTCACAGGCAGCCTTGTTCAGTCTGCTTGATGCTGCTCTTTTCCAGGATGGTATTAAAACTGTTCCCCGATCAGTCCACGTTGAGCTGGCAGTAAGGGGAGATGGATGTCTTGCCGAGTCCTTTTTCGTGGGTCGACACTAGATGGCAATGCCTCCCTCGTAATGCTTTTGCCAAAGGCAAGTGGTTCAGGGGTTCATTTTTGATAGGCTTTAAGTCTGTACATCTGTGAATCTCTTCTGTACAGATTGTTCCGATAACTTCCTTTGATCAGAAGCTGATGCTTCTTCCCCACAAGAAGTGGAGAATTTTCCGCTTCTTGACTGTGGGATAACATAGGTCTGAAGACATAAACATGGCAGAGTTTTCTAGCAGGAGACAGCTGTGCCTTTCGTGGAGCTTACTCAGCCTCTGCTGTGACATGGGGCATGCTGGCATTTCTCTGACAGCCTTTGGGTGCTTGGGTTGGTGAGCACAGGTGGCTGGATCCCCAAATGGAAACAGCGCATCTATGTCCATCAATGACCTTGCAAAGGCAGGACCCTCTGTTCTCCAAACTGTAGGAACAAAACTCATTGTGGAAGACATCATGCCTGCTAAATCTGAAATGTAGAAACATATGTCTGTGGGGTGGCTTGCTGTGGCATGGTAAGGAGCTTTGCAAGTCTTTGGAAGGTCTGTTCCTGTCGTCAGCTGCCTGCTGCCAGCGGTGCACGCTGCAGGAACGGCAGCCACCCTTTCCTGAGTTGTTGCCCAGCCCAGGCTGGTAACTTGTATTTGACCTAGAGTCTGTCTGCAGGTTGCTGACTAGTGTACTACTGTATAAGAGACTTCCCATGGTTAACTAGACTTCGCTGAAGTGCATTTTTCCATTTTTCTTTACCAAATAATGGCCAAAAATTACTTTTCTGATTTTTTTTTTTTTATTAAAAGAAGAAATACAAACTTTCAACCTCTGGGCAGAGTGAAAGATGTGTTTGGATTTTAACTTGGCATTAAAACAGAGTAGAAGTCCTTGAGCAAAACAGACAAAAAAAAACTCTACGGAGAACCACACTCTGATTGTTAATCAAAAAAGGTGGGTCTTTGAGAAGTTTGCTGCTGGAATTTTTTTATTTTTGGCCAAAATGCCTCTTCCCTCTGCCCCCCAGTAAATAGTTTGACAAACATCTTCGGCATGTTTCCCAGAGAAACTGTTCCAAAGGTTTGGTTACAGCTCAAAAGTGGTCTTGTATTTCCAGTGTAGTTTATCAAATGTCAATTTGCAGCTCCTGAGCTTTGCTGAACATTTGCTCAGTTAAAATATTATCTGGTATCATATGATGCTTTCCAGGTGTAGGTGTTTAACCAAAACCTGAGGTGTTGTGTACCCTCAACCCATTGATTCAGCTCCTTGGGCTGCAAGACAAAGATAAAGCCTATGTGAAGTGTGAATCAACCCCTGTGTGTCACCTGTGGGTCAGGTTTCCCAGCTTGTTGCCATCCTCCCTGCCCCTTGCAGCTCTCCTCCATGCTGGTGAGCCCCCAAGGGACGTGGTGAGGACAAGACCCCACTCTGTGCCTGTCCCCTCTAGTGGCAGCTGATGCAGAAGCCCTAGAGAGCAGTGATGGATGTTGGTATCCCCACGATGCTGTGTGTTCAAGCACCTGGGCTGTGCTCTGCTGGGGGCAGGGGTAGGCTGAGATCACCAGCAGGTAATGAAAACAAGTGGGACAGCAGACTGAAAGATAGGGTGAGACATCCAGGGTACACAAGAACCTGTTGGTGGGGATGCTGGGAAGTGCTCAAGGTTTTGGCACCTCCTGTTATGGTCTGAGCTTAGCCCTGGGGGCTTGCTGCAGGTCTCCTTCCCCAGGCATGGGGTGTTG
>VZTL01050641.1:213-12238 GCA_013400535.1 Scopus umbretta | reverse complement strand
TGCAGTGTGGTCACTAAAGGGGTTCCCTCCGCCCCTGACAGAACAGAGGCTCCCCAGGGCCTCCTGGCAGCCCGTGCTGGTGTTTTCCAGAGGCAAACACATCCAGCGGAGTTGAGGCCTGGCCGCAGGGAACCCCACGTGCGCTGTGCCGGCTGCTTGGCTTGCGCCAGTGTTTGGTGGTGAAGGGGTTTCCAGTATCTGCAAGGTTTCAGGAACTTGTGCTCTGTTGGGTGGGTTTGGGGGCATTGGGTGCAACTAGACCCCTATGTCATCATCTTGCTGTGTGGCTGCTCTTCTGGGCTTTGCAAAATGCATAAGGTTTTGTCTCCAGCTTTGGGAAAAACACTGTAAGCTGCAGGAGCAGAGAGCTGCTCCTGAGGATGGTATCACACACAGAGCATCCAGCCTGGCTCAGCTCTGCTTCCCTCTTGCCTGAGCTCTTCAAAGGGCATCCACAGCCCAGGTGAACTTTTTTTTTGTTGTTGTTGAATTTGACACATTCGGGTAGTTTTGCATGGCCACGGCGCCCGAGCCATGTCGGGGCGTGGGGCAAGAGCGGGCAGCAGTGCAGCCCCCAGTGCCCTCGCTCGGGTGTCCTCAGCCCAGCATGGCTGGGGAGATCCTGTGGCTGGGTCAGGCTAGTGCTGCCCTTGCACTTGTGCCCTCCCCGCAGCCCTGATTGCAGGAGCTGCTGGCTTTTGGGGCTGCCCAAAGGCAGCTGGTCGCAGCGGGAGGTAGAGGCATGACTGGCTGGGTTGGGGCAGAAGGGACTCCTGGGCTGGCACTTGCACTGCTGTGGGGGTGCTGGGGTGCCCCGAATCCCAGCTCCATCCCTCAAGAAGCTGCTGTGAAAGCCTGAAGGAGCCTGGAGCACGTTTTCCTTTTCCCTGAAAGCAGCATAAACGTGAATCCCCCCCCCCGCCCTCCTTGGCAGGGCAGGCGCCGGGATGCCTTCCCCCTGCTCCACTGCCACCATTCTTCACTATTCTGTGAAACGCATTAGGGCTGGTGCCATGCGCTGATGAGTATTCAAGACCTGGCCCTAATTTGGAACAATTAGCAGTTGTTTCAGTGAACATACAGCTATTTGCTGTGGCTCCTGGGGCCAAGCAAGGTCTAACAGCTGACACAAGCATCCCCATCCAGAGTAGGGACCGCGACCAAGGGAGCTCCTTATGGATGATGTAGCTCTCAGTTAAAGATGCTCTTGGGAGGGGTCCATCTTGTGCAAGACCAGGCATCCCCCACCTCTCAGCTGGTCCTGCTTGTCTTTCTCCAGCGTGGTGGCTGTCCCTACTGCAGATGCGAGCAGGTCCCTGCTCCATGGCTTGCTCAGGACAGGCTGTGGAGAGAGGCCACAAAAACACTGCTGGAGCTGGACCTGGTTGATGCCATGCTGGGCGTTTGGCACTTCTGCTCCCCACCAGATTCCTGTTACAGCTCTGCCATGTGTGAGTCTAAGCCACACAAGATGCTGCTCTGAGTTAACAGATGCCGAGGACCAGTTCTTAGGGCACTTTGGGTGGTGGTGAGCCCATACCCTGGTCGTTGACCTGCACCACAGTCTGTGGGGCAGCCCCCCAGCCCAGCACCCGGGGTGGCTGGCGGTCTGCTCCCCTACTACAGAGCAGGGCTGCCTTCGCTCTCCCTGTTACCGACAGGGAAGCGGGAGCTCTCTGATGTTCCTGGACTTCTTTTTTCCAGCTTTTGGGAACAGGTAAATCAGACTTGAGCTGTTTCTCCAGGGTCTTGCTGGTCTGTTCCCCCTTCCCACACACACCTCATGTCCACTGTACCGTCTCCCCTGCCTCTCTCCCAGTAAGGAGCATCCTCTTGCGTAAAGCCAGCCAGGAAGCATGCCTGGCAGACTGGGGAGGTCCGGGAAGGTAGTAGAGAGGCTGTGGAGGGACATGGGCAAAAGACGACTCCAAATTTGCTTTAAAATAGGACTGAAAGCTGAGGGTGGAATCCTGACCTAGCTGAGGAATGAGAAGTGCTGGGTGTGCTGCCCAGTGTGGTGGGAAAAGGGCAATTCCCAGCTTTGCTCCCCACAGCAAGGCTGGAGGGGAGAGATGCTGGTGCTTCCCTGGCCTCATGTACACCAGGGATGCTGCAAGCTGGCAGGGCCAGGCCTGACCATGGAGGTCATGAAGGCTGGAGCAGACGTACATACATGTGGGCTTAGAGCAACACAGGGAAGGGTCAATGGGTAAACTACAGGGGCTTCACCAGCAGTGCCGAGCCTTCATTCCTGGGTGCTCTCACCCTCGGAGCTCTGGCTGCTCCACAAAACCCTCAGTGAGCCCCAAAACTGGCTCTCTGCAGCTTGAGGTGCTTGGGGTCCTGCTGGGGGGTGGTGAGCTGCAGCACAGAGGGAGCAGGCAGCCCACCTGGGGTGGCATGCCAGAGATGTGGGGAGCTTGGCAACCTGTGGTCTGCGAGACAAAGGGGCTGGGGAGGAGGGAGGAGGCCTGGGCTGCCAGGGACCAGCTTGGTTTTCCATGGCCTCGCGTTTTCCTGCACTGGAGAATTTGCAGTGAGGGCAGAAAATGTGGTGGCCAGGAGGGGAGAGAGGGTGGGAGGGGAGGTGAGCAGGGACAGCGGGGAAGGGTTTGCTTTGCCAGGGTGTTTGGGATGTTATGTGCCTGCCAGGGCAGAGTACATGCTCTGCTGGATGGTGGGGGGGAACATGGACATGGGCCAAGTCAAAAACCCCATGGTTTTGGGGAGTGTCCCCTCCCAGGGTGGGTCAGCGATGAGGGTTTGGTGGGAGGTGGGGCAGCGCCACAGGCAGAGCACTGCCTTGCCTTCCCAGCTCCCATGGGGCTCATGCGGGCTGGGGATTCTCGGAGGGTGCCAGGGGACCCCCCAGGCCAGGGAGCATAGGGCTGGGCTCAGTTTTGCTGCCTGCAGCTCTGCCATACATCTCAGTGAGGACAAGCCAGGATAGCATCCCTTTTGCCACCTCAGGCCATCCATCTTGTCACGCAGACAGCCAAAATCCCACTTGGGCACCTCATTGCTGCTCCTGGGGGGCTTACAGAAAACCTGGCTTTTTTAAGAGCCATGAGTTGGGTGCACAGTGGCTTGAACCCATCCGAGAGGGCAGCTGACTTCTGGCCTTGGCACTGCTGGCACAACTTGCAGGCAGCCACAGAGGTGTGGAGGGATGTGGCATTCCCTCGGGCCAGTCTCTGCTGTGTACCTGGAGGCATGTTTGTTTTCCAGTCCTGTTTTTTGGAAGTATTGAGGGCTGATGGGTCCTGCCAGCTCTGCCTGTTATCACCAGCTTCTTGCCCTTGGTTCTTTGGCCATTGGACAGGGCAAAAGGATTAGGAATGGAGAGGGGGAAAAAGAGAACTCGGGGGTTCCCAGGACAAGGCAGAGGGCAGGAACATGCAGGTTGAACCTATCAGGGGAAAAGACTCAGCTTGGTTTTCATCCTCTGCAAGTACTTAGATGGACTTCTCTTGTCACCATCTGTCAGCTGTGTGAGGGATCGCCCTGTCTTTAACACTTTCATTCTTTCTTCTTCTCTCCTGTCCCATCCCCGCAGCTATCTCCATCTCTTCCCTCCCATGGAGCTGTGGTTCCAGCTGGGCAGCAGCTCTCCTGCCTTCACCATGTACAGCAGAAGCGAGCATTTCGTTCTGGCTTGGGGAGATCCACCAGCACCAGGGAGCTGGGACCCCGTGGTCTGGCACTGCTCTGGGACAAGATGTCATCTCCAGATGTTGACCTCCCCAATAACAGTGAGTGAGCCTTCACCCTTCCCCATCTCCTCCAGTGGCCTGGCACGTGCCCGAGGGTTGGTCCCATTTGCCGGGGCAGGAGACCCACCTCACAGTCTTGGTGACACATCAGAAAGGCAGCTTTTCTTAGCTCAGGACTCATGCCCAGATGGCAGGTGTTGCCAGCTGAGGCGAGAGCCTTCATGCATTTGCCTGACCTTTAAGGAAAGGTGGCTGAAGAGATGGAGGGAACAGAAATCCCTGAAAGATTATTTGTTTCTCACAAACTATATTTAGGCACCATCGGCAAAACCAAAAAGTGCTGAGTTCTGCTAAATAAGTATGGGAGCTTTGTGTTTTTTTCCCCTAGAGGAGAACAGGATTAGTAAGTGAATGGTAAATACTATTTTTGTTTGACATACCTGAGGGTTTCCATTCCAAGTTGCCCTCTCGAGCTCTCAATGCCATGATGCTGATGATGGACCTAAACCGGCACTGCCCCATCTTGTGAAAATATTTTTTGTAAAAGAAAAGAAGGCAGCTGGCTTACCCACCATGGTGCTGCTTTTTTTGGTTAAACTTTGCATTCTTGAATATTTTCATAAATTTTTGCATATTAGGATTTTTTAAGCTAGAAGTAGATCACGCTGGTGCTACTCCAGTAGCAAAGTCCTTCCCTGGTGGGATGCACACCCCAGGGTTTCCTGCCTGCCTGCACCCACCGGTGCCACCCCGGAGGGATGGAGTACCCAGGCAGCCATGGAGGTCGGGGTGGTACTTGTCTGGTCCAACCGAGGCTGCAAGGGATCGCGAAGAGGTCACCTCACTTGTCTGGAACACACTTGGGTCATCTTGGTTTAATTCTTCACTGTCTTGGATTCCCCATGCCTGAACCCCATCTCCCCCAGGGGTCCCACTGGGATCAGGTCTGGAATTCCTAGTGGAGTGTTTGTGGGTGGGGTATGGGTCTGCGGGAGGGTGCCAGGCAGGCAAGAGGCATTTGCTGATCACTCAGGGGTATAAGAGCCCCTCTGACTGACCGCGTATGATGAGGAGCAGAGTGACCGATCAGGAAACACCCGTTTGGACATGAAGTCCAAAGCCTGCAGGCAGTGGGAGGCAGCAGGGCAGAAGGCCTCTGGGTTCATCTCAAGCAGAGCAGAAAACCTGTTGCCCCAAAGTAGTCAAAATTCAGTGGCCCTTGAGCTGGCTCTGCCGGCACATCAGCGTCTGTCCCTTGTAGAAATAAGGCACTGGGGTAATTTGGGTCCTTATTGCAGCAGCTTGTCCACAGTAGCTCTTCTCCAGAGAGGGCCAAGTGGAGGTTGTGATGGAAATTGTTGCACAATGGCAGCACCATGGTAAGCAGATTAGAGAGACAGCTGAAGACCTTCCCCTTGGAACTGCTCCTCTGGCCAGGTTAGAGATGATAGTCTCATAGCATGCTCCATGTGGAGAGGAGAACATGAGGGAGGTACTCAAAGAGGAACCAGGTCATGGAGGAGAATGCTGGTACCAGATGGTTTGTCAAGAGCAAGAAGTGATCCAACCTTGGGTAGGAAACCATCAGAAAGAGGACTGTGACCTGAACATGGACTGATTTGGGGCCTGGGAAGAGAAGAAGAAATGCAACACGGCATTTCTCAGTGCTGATGAACTCTGTCCAGTAACAAAGAAGAGGACAGCAAGATCTCAGGTGTGTGCAAATACTCAACCAGAGGTTGCATAAACGGGAAAGGTTTAGTCTGGGCTGCTCCAGTCTGCTCACTACTCTTGGTCCAAACCTTGCTGGAGAAGTTGAATCCAGCCCAGCCCAAAAGCACTGGAATTGCTGAAATTCTACCTGGACCACCCCGATGAGTTCATGCAGCTTAGAGGTAGGTGTCTGCATCCAGCTACCACAGCTGTGCTGGAGCTTGCAACGAGCACAGGGATTTTGACCACAGCACCGGCAGTGTTGCCAGCCAGTTGGGGCCAATGAAAGTCCGCCCATGGTTATGGGGCATCCAAGGGAGATTGCAGGGTGACAGTGCCTTGAAGTTGCTCTAGAGACCTTTGGTTTGACTTAGCAACCAAATGGGCAGCTTGGGCCGTTCAATAGTATGTTAAAACCACTTCCAGCAAGTTCCAGTCCTCTCTGTCATCTCTGCTCCTGGGGCAGCACAGTGTGGTCTTGGGCTTGGCTCTGCAGGGGTGTTCCTGCTTCCAAGGGGGTGCTTTGGCCATGTCCCTACCAAGGTCCAGCCTGCGAACCCCCACCAGCTTGAACTGGTGCAGATGTGCTTGGCCCATGGCACCATTCAGAGGTGCCAGAGCAGTGTGTGAGCTGCGCACAAAAGCGGGCTGGGGATGCAGGAGCTCTCTGCCAGTCCATGAGCATGTGCAGCACTGGCCTTGGGGGTGGCGGGGCTTAAGGCTGTTCCCACGCTTCCCAAATTGCCTGGGAGAATGTTTCTCTTCCAGCCAAGTAGTGGTGCTGGTGGCCAGGGTCTGTGCCTGGCACAGCATGCCCCTTGCCAGGCGCTTTGCAGCGGCCCCGGGGCCCTCTCAGATTGAGTTTGCTGGGATTTCAGCTGCTGCTTGGAGAGACGCAAGGGACTGGGTGCAGGCCTGGGGAGCACAGACCTCCCTGGGGGTGCAGCTGCTGTGGGGCATCCCAGGACCCCCCTACCCCCTCCCGGGGTGCTCCCAGCCCTGGTGCCGCGGGGCTCAGCCCCAGCCCACGTCCTGCCTGGCTCCAGGCTGCCCTGTGGTTCTCCCCTTCTCCTCTGGATCGTATTTATTTATTTATACGGTGAATGTAATAAAACTCCAGCAGGAAACGGAGGCGATTCCCTGCCATTCCCCGCAAGCCGTCCCTGGGCCGTGGCGAACAAGGAGCCGCATTGTGCGGCGCAGACCTGCCTGCCAGCGCCGAGCTGCGCGCGGGGCTGAGGGGCGAAGAAAGGGCCGTGTGTGTCTGTGCCCACACTGGGACCCAGTGCCGCCGCCCGCCTGCCAGCAGCCGGTGGCTCGGCGGCACTGCGGATGCGGCGTCCTGGCGAAGAAGCTTCACTTCAGGGGGCAAGCAGGGCTGGGGCTGAAAGGGGCTCCTACGCTGGCTTGGGCTGTTGTCTGGGAGCACCACAGAGTCTGCTCCCAGCACAAGGCGCCTCCTTTGCCCGTTCTTGGGCTGCCAGGAAGCGGGGGTGGGCACTGAAGGTCAGCTGGGGGGCAGACAGTTGCCCCATGACCTGGTCTGGTGGCTGCATGACCCGCTCTTCCCAGGGCTCAGCCAGCTGGGAGGGAGCTCCAGCCCTCCACCTGCCTCATCAAGCAGACACTGCAAACTGCAGATGCTGCCATCAGTAGGGTTCAGAGTGAATGAATGCCTGCTGCCAAGGCTCACCTGGGTCCTGCCCTTCCCCCAGAGGGGTCTGTAGGGGTGAGTGAGGTGGCTGGGGCAGGACATCGCTCAGTCCAGCTTCCCCTTTGATGAGGAGGGGGTCCCCACAGCCAGGGACCTGTGTCCCAGCCTCGCCTGTTGTGCTGCCAGCTGCGTTGCCAGCCGCACTCAACAGGTATAATACTGTGGGGGAGTTGGTGGGGGACTGCCCAACATCCCATCTTGTCCCCTTGCTAGCCAGCTCCCCACCATGCTCCCAGCCAGGGCTCCCCTGAGGCACACCACTGCCCTCCTGCCCCATCCGCTGAGGCCCATGGCTGCACATGGTCCCCATCCATGTACCGGTCCCTCGGGCTCCCAGGGCTCCTGGAGGGGTGGGGTCATGCCCTGTGTCTCCTGCCCGCTTCATGTCAACACTGCTTTGACAGGGGTGCCACAGCCCAGGGACCCTGTGGCCATGGCCAGGGAGGTGGGTTGGCTGGCAGCAGGTTTGTCCATCCACGCCACCACCAGTTTGCGGTGGCCGCAGGGTGCCCATGACTCGCCAGCTGTGAGGTCATGGGGTGATGAGGTTGCAGCAAACATCCCTGGGGAATTCACGTCATCCCGTGTCCCTGAGCCCTGGCCATGGTGTCCTTGCACCACGGGCTGGGGTTGTCACCGCGAATGCACACACAGGACCCAAGGCCAGGAGGTGACTGGGGAGCTCAAGAGGTGACATTGCCCGGGGATGCTGGTGTCACCCAGCTGCCTGCCACTGCCCCGGGATGGCTGGGGGACCCCACTGGGTGGGTGGAGGCCCCAGGGGGTGACAGTGGGACAGCAGAGGGAGGTGGGTATTGAGCACAGCATCCCCCACACTGCAGACCCACCACCTCGCCCCCGCGCCTGCAGCACCTTCCCCTGCCCACCGCCGCACTGTTGCCCGTTCAGTCAGGGAAGGCAGACACGGGCTCTTGTGGCTCCTCATGTTACTGAAACCGCACGGCTGGGGGAAAGGAGGTAAAAAAATCCTGGCCTCTGCAGGAAATGTCTCTGCAGCCCCCTCGGCAGTGGTGCAGAGGCGCGGGCGCTGCTGCCTGTGAGTGGGCAGGTTGTGCCGGCAACAGCCAGGCGGGCAGGGATGTCACCCTGCTGCCCTGAGGGGCACTGGGGTGTTTGGGAAGAGGTTTTCTTCTGCGGGATAGGGTGATCGGGTCAGGCCCTGACGTGGATAGGAGGACAGGGTGGGGGGATGTGCAGCCCCTCCGGGGTCTGCATCACACAGGACCGTGCCCAGGAGCAGGAAGGGTTTGGGATTGAGGATCGCTCCTGCTGGTGCATAGGAAGGTGTCCCCAGGGAGATGGTGGCCAGGGCAGGGGGCAGCTGCCCCTCAGGCCAGGTTGGTGGCAGCCTGCAGCCCTGCAGGGTACCCAGCATGGGGTGCTCCCAGGATGGACCCCTCCACCTGCTCGCCAGCCCATCCGGCCCCAGCACCGGCATCCCTTTGAAATCAAAGCCACTGGCCTTTCATGCCAGCTATTCCTGTGAAATTCTTCAGGAAGGGAAAATTATCCCTCCGGATCCCTGCGGGGCTGTGCCATCACCCTCCCTCTGGGCTGGCAGGGAAAGCATAGGGGTGCCACGGAGCCCAGGTTCACCCCTGGGCACGGTCGGTGGCCTGTCCTTGCTTGGGTTTTCCCTCCCTGCCCCAGCCCCTGCCTGTGAACCCGGCGCTGGGGGAAGCTGGGGCCACCAAGGGTCCGTGGGCTGGGCAGGGCAGAGCCTGCTGGGGAGGGTCAGGGGCAAGGGCAGCACAGCCGGCACGGGGCCCCTCACCACCCTGCGGCCAGTCCTGCCTGCCCCAGCCAAGGCTCAACAGGAAAGCACCTGCGGTCCCCTCCCCAGCTCCATCACCCCCTCCCCAAATCCATCTCGCCCTCCCTGCCTCCATTGCCCCATCACCTGCCCTATTTGCCCCCCTCCCCACCTCCATTGCCCTCTCCCCAGCTCCATAGCCCCTCCCCACCTCCATCACCTCCTCCCTAGATCCATCACCCCCTGCCCAGCTCCATCACTCCCTCTTCTGCTCCATCACCCTCTCCCTGACTCCACTGCCCCCCTCCCCAGCTCCATCACTTCCTCCTCTACTCCACTGATCCCTCCCCACCTCCATTGCCTCCCCCTCCTGCTCCACTGCCTCCTCCCCTGCTCCATCATTCTCTCTGCTCCATCACCCTCTCTCCAGCTCCATTGCCCCCTCCCTGGCTCCCACCAGGGCTGTCCCCATTGCTGGTGCCAAGGGGGATGCCCCAAACCTTGTGAGCCAGGGACGACCCCTCCATGGCTGGGCAAAGAGGGGCAGTGCTGCAGCCTCTCTTTACCCTGGAGAGGCAGTGGGGGATTTTTCTCCACCATGGCCCTTCCTGCTCTTGTTCCGCCTCCCCTCATTGAGGCTCTTGCACAGGTTTGCAAGCACTGTTGACGGGAAGAAAGGAAATGGGGCAAAGCTGCTGCCAGGAACCACAGGCTCCCGGGCTCCTGCGATACGGCCCCGCTCCGCCAGGCTGGCCGCTTCCCGGGCAGGATTTCTGTGCAGCGTCTGTGGGCCCTTTCTTCCAGCTGTTGATATTGGATTCCCAGCCCAGGGCCACATCCAAGGCCATAAATCTGCTGTGTTGCTCTACCTGGTGTTCTTGTTTTCACTGTGAGGCTTCCAGACCTGCTGGAGATCTCGGCTTCTGTGCATGGCCATGATGTCCCCATCCCGGCAGCGAGCACCGCGCTGTCCCCTCCTCGGCTGCCTCAGCATACCCCAGGGGTGCAGGCACAAGCAGTGGTGCAATGAAAGCGCAAGACTTGGCCAAGGGTTGGCATGCTGGTGGCACCTTCTGGTATCTCCTGCCCACCCCTGCGGGTGGGATGAAGCTCCAGAAAGGGCTCCATGGGCCCTTTCCTGTCCCCACTGCAGGTCCCTGAGGCTTGGACAGGGCTTGGGCATCCCATGGAACATCCAAGGAGGGTGTTGCGGTTGGGGAGGAGCACCCCAGGGTGCCACCCCAGGGTGTGGGGCAGAGGTGAGGGATGGCTGCTTCTCTGTGTTAAAAGGAGCCCCTTGACTCTGAAAATCCACATGTTGCTCTTGGCTGGGCTGCAGCACCTCCTGCCAAGAGCAACAGTTTTACATATTAAAGCAAAATTAAATTAAAAGACATTTATTTGTGCATTCCCCCCCCCCTCCCCCAATTAACCCTTCTCAGATCAGGCGGCAAAGCTAGGACATACGAGGGCACCCATGGTGGTGAGCTGGGCTGGTGGGGCTGTCACCCTGGGGTCCCAACCAGCCCCTGCCCATGGGCCCTGCCGTGCCTGCTGCCCACCCAGAACCCTTGCTGGGCAGCCAGAGCTGGGTTCTGAGACATTTGGGTGTTTCCAGGTGATGTTTCCAAGGATTCCTTAGCAAATGATTCCATAAAGGGGAGCCTTGGTGGCGGGAGCTGGGCTTTAGGGTGCCCTGGATTGTGCCACCCTTGGGTCCCTCACCCCACGCAGGACATGCATCCTGGGGCTGGGCTTGGACGGGATGAGGGACCCCAGGGACAGGTCCCAGCACCCCGCGAGTGCCACCTTCATCCCAGCCACGGCAGACACAGCTGTGGCTGCCAGCTCATCCATGGGTGATGATTTGCCCCCAAACCTGCACTGCAGCACAGAATACCCCAAACCCACCCATTTCTTAGAGCAGATGAGGAGGAATATGGCCTTAATCCAGGGCACGAAGCCCTCTCAAACTGGCTGCTGCTCCATGTCACCCAGACACATGGGATGGTGCTTTTTGGGATACCCCCCTCCTGGAGCTGGTGGCCAAGGGGACGGCACCCCAAATAACCCCACATAACCCTATTCCCAGGGCCCCAGAGCTGGGCGAGCACTTGCCCCATGCTAGAGGGAAATTCCAGGGCCATGGCTTATCTCCAGCACCGTTACAATAACCGATAAGCGGCTCCCATGGAATTTCCTTATAGCGCCGAATCGGGGATGTTTGAATAATGTATGGCCGGGGTGTCAGTATGCAGCTGGTGATTAGGAGCCGTGTTGACAGGTTGTTATGTTGTTACTAAAGAAATCGCAGGGCTGCGGGAATGCCTGGGAACGGCGCGGCGCCCGGACCCCCAGGCGCCAGCCTGCGCCCGCACCCGCCACCGGCACGGACAGGCACCGGTTGCCGGGTGTTCCTGCAGGGCATCCCAGGGACCTTGCCTGAATCGCCCCCAGGATGGCTGAGCTGCTGGTCCTCCCCATCACGAATGGGTGCTGGGGATGGCCCAGGGCCAAAGGTGTGATCGGCGGCTCCCAGATGTGGATGCTGGTGGCATCCTGTGAAGGTGCCATGGGCAGCAAAGCCTGTCCCCAGGGGTGCTGCCACCCCCAGCATGTTTTTAACACCACTCCTCCAGCCAGGCACCCTCAGCCTCCCCTTGCCCCGGCACAGGTGATCCCTCACCCTGCCAGTGGGACACTGGATTTCAGGGCCTGGCAGCCCCAGCTCAGCCACCCTGACTTGTGCCACCACCTGGGAGCTGCCCTGGCCTCGCACGTCAGCAGTGCCGGGTGGCGCTGCCGTCCCCTGCGCCTGGCCACGGGGCACCCCTGCCCTGCTGCCAGCCCTGAGTGACACCTGGGGGTGGAGGGTACTGGGCAGGGGTGCGGTTCTCCCAGCCCGTGTGGCGGGACTCAGCTGGGGCTGAGCCGCCTCCCACGGTCCCCACTGTCCCACCATGGCCCCCAAACCCCGTGGGCACAGGCACCCTCACTGCTGCGTGTGAGGCGCGGGCGCGCTGCAGCCGCGTGACTTGCCCAGTTCTCGGCAGCGGGACCAAAGTGGCGCTTTTTGTCCCCAAACCAAAGGACGACACCCCGCCAGCCTGC